>CM021774.1:1990345-2056778 GCA_011076525.1 Nettapus auritus
TCTGTGCTGATTTGGACAACCTGTTGTCTGTGCTGATTTGGACAACCTATTGCACCTCTGTAGGCCTTCCTCCTGGCAGGCTACTTTATGTTCTTCGCTGCTGCATTCCTCTACTTCACTTTGTCTCTTCTGACTTCTCTAAGGAAGTCAATACTGTTGATTCCTTATTTCTGCTTGCCATAAATTCTGAATATAAGTATGTATTCATCAATGGTTTAAATCTCTTTTTTTTTTTTTTTTTTTCCTGTCACACTTGTTTCTGCTTTCAAGAGCAGCTAAAAGCATTATTTCCCTCTAACCTTCCACTTAGCTCTCTGTTGTAGGCCACTAAGGCTCTGAATCTCTGTCTGCGTCTGTGCTTTTAACTGATAATAGCTAACCACGGCCTTTTGCAAAACAGCCTACAATATATTTTCTGTCCCTTGCTCTTCTGCTGGCCTGCTCTGTTCCCTTTCATTTTGATATATAGCTCTGCACGTTGGTATGTTAATGGAAAAACCTTGAAGGGACAGATTGTGTATGCACAGACAGCCACTTCAGAAAGGATATGCATTTAGCTGCTTGGATTTCCATGTATGTACTGCATTACAGCTTAGAGGAGCAAACGGGGTGTGCATTTAATTTAGTAAATATCTCTCCTAACCTGTCACAGTGCTGCTTGTTTTCTCTAGAGCATATGCTCTGATGGGAGCTGTTGATTCAGCAAAAATAATGATAGCCAGTAGAGCTGATCAAATGCTCCATAAATAGTTTATCCCACAAATTATTCAGTGACTGTTGCAGATTCTTATCACGTAATGTGTTTGACCACTTGGTGGTTGGTGTGCTCCCATGCCGGAGCTTGCAGCAGGGGGCTTTCTGTCCTGCTTTGCTCACGGCGGGCGGGCTGGTGCAGGGTACAAAGGATCCTGAGCACCCCAGGGTGCTATGCGTGGAGTGGTGAGGCAGGTAAGAGTCTGAGGTTCTGTTAAAGGCTTAAAGTTCTCTTAAAACAGTTTCAAGTTGGAACCTTTCAGCCACAGAGACCTGTTGAGAGCTGCTAACGATTCACGTTAAAGATGTTACTGCTGATTTTTTGCCCACGGGTTGGGCAGTACCGCAGTTCTGCCAGCAGAAGGGATCATGTGGGCATGCACTGGGAGGTGAGTTTGGCTAACCTGTCTGGCTTTGCCTGGAGCTGGACTTGCACAGTCTGTGGCTGCAGGACTGGCGACCTCCAGCAGAAGCCTGTGGGTCCCATGGGGGTGTGGGGAGCGGGAGTCTGGCTGTGCTGTGGTATGTGCTTGCCCAGAGCTTTGCCAGCAACATGGCCGTTTAAGAAGTTCATGTACACCCCAGTAATTCATTCCTGCCTCCCTGCCACCACAGCTGTAAAAGTCAGGAAATTTAGGTTCAAAAGAGTGTGATTTAGGATTTTTTAGTGTTTTGTTTTTCAGTGTGAGTATTCTCAGGCCTCCTCTAGGTGAGGAGAAACCTGTCTCATGTTTTCTGTAGAAGGATCGTTTGCTGTCTGAAGTGACACAAATATTACCTCAACCAAAACAAACTTATTTTGATGAAACACACACTGGATTTTAAAAGTGTTCCCAGTTACATAGGCTGCTGGCAGCTTGATGCATTTTATACCCTTTGCAGGTGTCTCCATCTGGAAGAACTGGGTTCACAGTGAGGTCAGCACTGGAGCTGCTCTAGGCCTCGTGTAACCCCATTACCATCATCAAATGCTGTACTTACTGGTGCTGTGGAAAAGCCAGCTGTCTGGAGCACCTGCAGCTTGGACAGACCTTTCCCCTTCCAGGGAATGGTCCATAAGGAGCTGTGCTGAGAGGACATGGATGTTTTCTGTACTGCTGCTTGTGTGGTTTGCTTTTATATGAGTATAAATCTTATGTGATACTGATACAGAAATTATTTGTTAAATGCTGAGGGCACTGTGTAAAACTGCGCACTTAAGAGACCTTTTCTTCCACCTGTGGCTGTCACTGTCACCTGCCTGGTTTGAAATTGTCTCTTGGGAGTAGTGCTTTTCCTTTCCTGATGCTGAAGTCGGTTTGCTGGCGATACACAACATCACAATACCTCCTGATGCTGGTGGGCGGTTTGGGCATTGGTCTGGGTAGAGGTAGGCAGTAACAGGGATGAGCATGTGGCAAGTGGCAGGGAACACCCAAGACACAGGGAAATCAGTTGAATTGCTAATGAAATACTTGGCTCATGCCTCATCTAGTAGTTGTCTGCTCAGCATTGCTTCTACCACATGAACGTGTATCATGAAAATCCCCATTTCCCTTTCAGAAGTGAAGGAAGATCAGGCCTGCAGGTCTGTCCAGGATAACGACTTGCTGGTACATGGTCAATTTGCATTGCAGATGTGGTTTCCTCACAAGCTGTGGGCAGGCTGTGATCTCCACACCTGTTCCTGGCTGTTGTGCACCACCCTGCCCCTCAGGTGCCTCTGAGCAGGACAGCTCTCCCTGGCCGTGTCTCCATTCCTTAGCCAGGCCTCCTTAGTAGGGATGGTGAGTGGTCCCCTCAGACCGGTGGAGAAGGGCTGTGGTAAGCAGAGTAAAGTTGTGGTCCTAGTAGTGCCCCAGAACAGTATCCTTGGTGAGCAGAGCTTTAGGAGGTGCCATTGACATGATTGCCACCCATAAAGAGGCTCTTTTACATAGTGACCTATTTTACAGGGAAGAAGAGGGGAGAGGAGCTTCCCTTGAAGAGATCCAGAAGATGGCGGCAGCCTGAAGGCTCTGCTCTGCGGCCCAGCCTGGGAGGCCTCTCTGGGGTCTTGTTCAGCAGAGAGCCTGTGGGGCAGCCTGAGCCTCAGCCCAGTCAGTGCTGCTGGCACCTTCACGGTTCTGTGGGAAGCTGTGGGGTGAAGGACAGGGCTGGTGTGGGTGTAGTTTTGTGATGCAGGTGCTTTGGTGGCAGTGTTCGTTTACAGGTTTCCCACTCCACCCTTGGCTGCTTGCTGTGGTTTCTAGAATTGGGTGAACCTCTTCTTGTGGTGGCACAACTGCTTTGCACTGAACAGGTCTACATTTAAAGCAAAAACAAAACTCATCCTTGTATTTCTTGCTTTATTACCTTTTAAATTATTATTTTTTTAAGACCTAGGTCAATTCTTCAGTTAGCGAAGCCAAATAGAAATTTATGTCACTGACAGCAAAAGAGGCAGTGTGGTGTTGGGTGAGAAAGGAACCACTTCTGCTCAAGTGTGGTGAGCTCCACCCTGCTGCAGAATCATTTTCTTGGTGATTGATCATCCCTAGGTTAGGTGGAAGTCACACTGAGAGTTTATGTGGCAGTTGGTGCTACTCATGACATCTTATGCACTGAGAAGTGAGCAACTTGTTTGGAGAAAGAGGGATTCAGGGTCTGTAGCCACAGCCAGGTGGCTGTTGGCAGTTGGTGGGGTGGGATTGTTCTTCATACTTGGGCCTGTGTACACAGAGCATGTATGAATTGGAGTCTATGAGAATACTTCACTCTAAGGAAATGTAACTTAAGGTGTAGCTCAGTGCCATGTTTTCTTTAGCAACAAAAAACCTTTTCACAAAAAAAAACAAAGCCAATTGACAAAACTATTCTTGTTCTAATGGCCTGGTCTTTGTCTTTCCCTCAGACCACTCAGCTTACAGACCCACTGGTGGGCCTACAGTGTAAATGGGATTACTGAAATAATCAGAGGTGTTTTTTTTTGTTTGTTTTTTGTTTTTTTTTTAATGTCCTCTTAAAAGCAGGAAAACTTGTTCTTGAACTATATCATCCCTCAGCATCTTAGTGTTGAAAAGCATTAGATATCCTTACTGGCCTTGCAAGTGTGTTTGAGGAATCTGTCTCCACCCTGAAACCAGGGAGAGGAGAGGACAGGAGGAGAGGCAATGTATTTTTGGCAAAGATTCCATCATGTATTTACATATTCTGCTGAGAGGAATTGCCTGCAATGGCCAAATCCAAGCAGTACAGTTCTATTTTTTTTTCCCTGCAGCCTTGTTATAGCTATGAAGTACTGAACAGGGAAGCAGATCTGAGACTGTTTAAATATTGCTTTATTTGGCAACTTATCAAGATCCTTCTTGATCTTTCCTTCTTCCAGCAAAGCAATGCTTAAATGTCTGTGGCAAGTGTTCAAGTTAATTGTTAGGGTTGATTTGTTGTTAATAGCTGAGGAGAACATGCTTGACCACCTCAGCATCCTCAGGGCAGTGGTACTAATGGTGTTGGTCCTACTGTACTTGGGAAAACTGCTGCACAGGCCGGCTATGATAGCAGTCTCTCCATGAGGCTGAGGAATGGCAGGAGCATCACCTTAACGGAGCATCACAGTTTTTGATAGGGCTGGAGCTGAAGCCTTGCCTCATCAGGTAGATGCTTCGGAGCTGTTGTTGAACTTTTCATATTTGCAAAGCAGTATTATCCTGCTGTGCAGTGCTAGTTCTCCCTTTCTGAACACAGCACCATGCGTGGAGCTAGGGCAGTAACCACAGAAGCAGTTCTCATCCAGCTCTGTTGTCTTCCACAGCCTAAATGTGCAGAATGCTAGTGCAGCTCTGTCAGTCCCAAAGGCTGCCCAAAATCAAATGCTTGGAACAAAGCATCTGATGCGTTAAATGGATCAGCATACTGCCAAGAATCGATGTGCAGTGGTGGGTTAAAATAGAGTCCCTCCCTGAGGCTGTTTGAGGAGGGACAGTTCCAGGAAGAGTGGTGCTAGAAACCTGGGCTGTGTTCCCACAAACCTCAGTGCTGCACAGGTGTTACAAGCAAGGTGGTGAGAATACTGGTAAGCAGGATCTGGCATCAGCTGGGAAACAGTGCCTGAGAAAAGACCTGTTTGCAAGCCACAAGTTTATCAGACAAGGTGTGAAGCACAGAGGTACATGTAATTGTATACATCTAAACTCAGAGCTCATGATCCAGAAGATTATGTTCTTATTCTCCGTTGCAATTTACTTCCAAGATGTTACTCTGCTCAGGATTTTATTTTTCTTTTTTAATAGCCGAACATCTTTCTCTCATGAGAAGGTACTGTATCTGTACCGGGCAGAAAGGAATGATGTGAATTTGGGCTGTGCCAGGCATTTCATTGTCACAGCCGAGGATCTTCATGGCATAAAAATAAGGTGAAATCTGATACGTTCTCCACCATCAACTTCAGCAGAAAGTGCAGCATCTATCAAGAACTGCGAGTCCTGACATTCATTCTGCAAAAAGCAATGACACTAAAATGACATACCGAGTAGGTTAGTCATTGGTAATTTAACTCAGCAATAGCAAGGGGAAACTAGCTTGAAAATGAGAAGGTCATGTTGAGTTGCTTCTCTAGTTTCCCAAGCTAAGATACACTCTGTGTCCCTGAAAGACCTAGGTAAAGCTAAAATTAAATCACTCAGATAAATATTTATAGTAGATATGTTCGGATATAATTCTCAAGGGGTCCACTTGCTCTCTCGGTGCTCTGAAATGTACTAAAGGGGAAATAATAGCACTATAAATACAATCTTGTTTAGCTAGGTCATTACCTTCGAGCTGTTTATCATAGTTCTCTAGGAACTGGAGTTGCAACAATGAAAATACTATCAGGGAACTGAAAAACCCATACAGGGTGATCACTTTGGAAATTATACTTTGGTTGTGATACTTGAGTTGCACAGTGGTCCATCATTACAGCAGCAATCAGGCTTAAGGCCCTCGTATGTGCAAGTCATGAGAGTAACTAGTGCAGCATTCATACAGGCCGATCAGACTGTTTTGGTGCAGATTTCTTTGGACAAACCTTGGCCATAGGCTTTTGTTGTTGTTTTGCGTGTATGTTTTCCCTACATTGTATATTTTTCCCTACATTGGAAAATGGAACAGTGCACAAGAATTTGAGGATTCAGACAAAAATAACATAATTTTGTTATTTTCCAACTCTTGTATTTCCATGACAATTTATTTACACATCTTCCAAAGTATTTAATATATTGGACACTCTACAAACAGACAAAAATGCCACGTTTTGTAGAAAATTATTTTATTTGGTTTTGCTCTTGCCCTTGTAGGAGCAAAACTTAGTGACTTATGATTCTGTTTCCCCTGTAACTGGCTGTTCCAATTTCAATAATAAAGTACATGGAGTTTGCAAGAGTTGAAAATTATTTATACTGACAGTAAAAGGATCAAAGTCATAAATCTGTGATCCCCAGTTTCTGTGGGAAAACTTGAAGGTTAATGTGCTGCTCCCTTGACCAAGCAGTTCTTGGGATGTGAAAGCCTTACCAGGAATTTTGAGTTTTGCATTTGGTGTGAACATTTCCCAAGGAAGTCAGGAATAGGGGATGCATCCTGCTCTGGGCTGCGCGAGCCTTTCTGTTTGCGTGTTGGGAAGCTCTGTGTCCAAAGCAGTCAGGAGGGAGTTGTGCAAAAGGATTCTTGTATTATTTTCCGACAGCGAAGCCAGCATTCACGCAGGGACTCTATCCATCCTCTTCCCTGTCTGGTAATCTGAGCCCGTGTTATCTCATTGATGTCACTTACTCTGTACTGGTTATACCACAGCAGCCTTCCCTGTTGAATTCCTCTTTTTAGGTAGCTCTGAAATTAAGTTTCTGTACCACAGCAGCCAGTGTAGCAGTTTTGAATGAGCAAGTCTTGTTTGTCCTTCCCATGACACCAACACAGACAAAAACCTAGCCAGCTAGTCCACGCCGGTCCGCTCTGCAGACAGTACATGGAGTGTATTTAGGGTCGTGACTATATTTAGCATGTTTTTCTGAAACACCTGACAGCCAAAAGGTCCAGACTATGGGGCCTTTGGCTTCTGAGCATCAACAGCAAGTTGAAGCTGTGCCACTGACACTTTCTTCTGTGTAATCGGTCTTTGGGCTGCATAAACAGCAAGGAATTGCTTCTGTTTGAATTTGTAATTGTCCGTCTGCTGCTTTTCAGCTGTTACTTTTCTGTGACAACAGGAGCTGGGAATAACAAAAGCTTTCCTTTGCTGCAAACAACATAGTAACACTGATGTGGAAACATACGTGGACAAAGTGTGCTGTGAACGGTGTCCTGGCCTGTGATTCCTGGGGTCTGCAACCAGGTGTTGCAGCGTATCTGAATATGCATAAACCAGTGCCTCACAGCCACATGGAGAAGCATCCTGTAGCAGTGACAAATCTACTTGCTCTGACCCAGCAAAAGAGATCTTGTACTACATTTTTTTCTGAGTTTTTCTTCTTGTTTCTTTCCCAAGTGTCCAGTATGTTTTGTCTCTCGGGCTGTTACCTGGTTGCAATGGGTTGACTGGCCATAGTGTGCAACTGCAGACACCTACAGGATTTGTCCGTGGCACGCTTACTGGCCCAGGATGCAGGGCCTGACTCAACAAGTTTGTTGTTGTCGTCATCAGTGGTTCTTTCTATGTTCTTCATTCGAAGAACTAGCCAGGACAAGGAAGAGCAGAAAGTGTTTCAGTACAGAGGGCACTGAACTGTGCGAACACAAAGCCAGCCTCTGTGAGAAATGTGCTTAGAGTAACTTCACAGTCCCAGCACACACAAAGTCATTTCTCTGTGGTAAAAGATTTGGCACAGGCATCATCCAGTTTCATCATTTCTCTTCACATCTGAGTTCCTACACTCTTTTTTACCTTTCACCCTTGTTTCGGATCATTCTCTTGTGGTTACTTACTGCTGTGCTGAATGGGAGGCTCTGGTCACTGCCTCCCCAAACACCTCCCGAGCTCTGGAAATGTTATCACAGAACAGTCAGCATCGTGTGGTAGGACTGGATTATACTCAAACAAATTCTCTTAATTTCTCTATTTTTTCCAGGTGGATAGTTTGAAAATAACCTTGCTTAAACAGACCTCCCACAGAAGTCTGCAAGGGTCTGGCAGACACTAGAGATTAAATAAGTTGTTTCCTAATAGTTTCTATCAGCATTTGGAAAACAAGAACAACAACAAACAAAAAACCCCACCAAGCCCAACAACAAAAAGCACTGCTCTTCTTCGCTGAAGAGCTTTCAGCTTTGTGCCTGAAGACTCCATTTATCTGATCATGTGCAATAAGGCTGACTTTCATGCGATTTCCTTCTAATGTCAAGCCATAAAACAGCCTGGAGACTGATACCAGCAGACCTTACCCAGCACTGTCTGCAGCAAACAGTGATTTCTTGCAAATAATTAAATCCCTGGGGAGCATCAATAGCTGGCTGCCTAACAACGCGCTTAGATAAGAAGGAGGAACTGCAGGTGATGCAGGAGAATTACTTTGAAGAATATGCTGTCTCTCTAAAGCATTTTCTACTGAGGGCAGATGTCTATCAAATCTGCCTCTCACCAATTAAATATAGGGCTGAAATTGCTGCTACTGTAGAGCTTTAAGAGGTCCAGCCCTTCGTGAGCACACCAGCTTGTTGCCCCAGTCTTCCTCTGGACTTGTGCAGGCCGAGGCTGTGATCAGGCACGTCCCGAAGTACCACAGACCTGGCACGCTCTTCGTGTTCCTGGCTGCCTTTGTTATCCGCGTGTGCAAGGGCAAGAGCTGGCGTCAAAGCTTTCTTAGCAGGTGCGACCCATTCCCATCCCCACGGGCCGAAAGCCCCCTGGCACGGCGCTAAACAATCTCTTCCGAGCACGCAGTCGTGCTTGCCCCTCACATGGGGAGCAGATGCTTACTGGGTGGGCCTTGAGACCGCAGTAGGAGCTGGGGGTGCTTCTCCCTTCTTTCTGTACATCAGCGTGCTCCGTTTCAGAGGAGCTTGCAGCTTCTGCCACACTTAATGGGAGCTGTGATAAGAGCTCAGCAATCATGGAAATCAAGACTTCAATTGTACTCCTGGGAAAGAAGGGAGATGTCTTATCCTGTTACAAAGCTTTAAAAGCCTTGGTAGTGCAGTGGAAGTGGTTTGTAATATCAGGAATTCATTTGTTAATAAATTTTCCCTTGCTTGTCCCATCGCTAATTCAGCACAATTCCAGTGCTGTAAGGTGGCCAGTGCTCAATGCTTCAGTTTTGGGGTCTTAAAAAGAGCTTTCTAGCTCATTCCAGTAAAGACGTGATAACAGATGTACCTGTTTATAAGGTTGACTTAGCAGCTTGTTTCCTTTTGGAGTACATGCGATACATAAAGAACAGCAGCTGAGATATTTTTAGGGCAGTAAGTTCAAAGGAAGTATATAGGAAAGAGGGCTTGACTATATAAAACACCAATAAGCAACAGTTTTGCACTGGCAGGGAGAAGAAGAATGCGTTAATGGATTTCCCAGGTTACTGAGGAAATCCCAGGCAGCACCTTGCCGTTCCTTACATCTGGAAGGCAGAGGGCTCTGCTGTTCTGCAGCCTCACCTGGCTCCCAGCGGCAGGGCTGGTGCTGGCAGCCGCTGCAGTCTGCTGTGCCGTGGCAGCGTCCAGAACATGTGCCGCTGCCCACGGCCCTGTCCAGTGCTCAGCACCTCTTCGTCAGCCTCGGGCTCTGATGCTGTCGAGAGCAAACAGCTGCACCAGGTAACCTCAGGCTCGCTGGGGCAGCAGGGGACATGTCCGCATCTTGGACGCTTCAGTTCTTGGCCCAGCATCCTAGCACAAATCTCTCTTTGGTGGCAGTTGACTGCACACAACTGGGAATGGAGCTGAGGGAGATGCAGCCTCAGGAATAGCGTTTTCTGTGGGAGGGACCAGAAGGATATTTAAAGAGTAATGCTGCTCTGCAGTGCTGCAGCCAGGTCTGCTAGAGCTCATCTATCAGAGCCCAGGTCAGGTTGCTCTCTCACAGCTTGCTGCTGCACTTTCTGTTCTTGAATTTTCCTGTAACGAGCTTCTCCTGCCTATTTTTGGTTTCTTTATAGCCTCTGCCACAATACTACTGCAGCCTGTTTGCCACAGGGGGTCTCCTCGCCTTAACAGCGCTGCCTTTGGAGGTGTTACCGAAGTTGTTTGTGGTGCTCCATGTGCAGTGTGAGCAACGACTGGCCTTTCTGCTCTGTTTCTCGGTGCATCGTTGACCAGAAGTGGCTTATAATTAAGCTGTAAGACAAGGCATGTGTTCCTGGATAACTGAAACGTGATGCACGTGCTGGTGGCTGAGGCGAAAGGACAAAGGGACTCACTCCGGTGTAACCATCACCTGCCCTGATGCTCATTGCCAGAGCAGGCAGTCTTACAATAACATAGGCAGTAGTACAATAATAATGCTCAGAGCCGAGTACTTTGCACTTTCCATCTTCAAAGCAAACGTTAACTAACTCATTGGCATGACCTCCCGCTGGGGGAGGCAAGATCAGGGAGAGAGTTTTAAAAGCAGACTGGGTCCTCGGGGGAGAATTAAGAGGTAAGATAGGTAATGTTTTATCACGCGCCCATTGTAGCACAGTGTAAGTGCCCAAAATGAAGCATGTGAGTTGGATAAACGCATTCCTTGCACGTTACCAAGGCAGGGATGATAGGACCGCAGTTCCAGAAGGTCCGGCTGTCCCCTGGATGCCACACTATTTCCCAGCTCTGCGATGCCACTTTCATGGACTGTTACTGCAGAGGTGTTTATACGCATCCAGGCGATGTTTTATGGTATGCATCTATAAAAATCACAACATAAACATGTCTGTTCCCAAAATGAGACTCCTACCTGGCAGTTTACAAGGATTTTGTAGCTTTTCTGACTTAGTAAATCTCACTACTTTCCTGAATGAGAAATACCCCAAGTCTCCCGAGTGTAGGACTAGTGTTCGTAGTAGAGAATATTCAGATTTTTGTGGTTAAGTCTTTTGGAAGAAAAGAGATGGTGCTGTACCTGAGTAACTCACTGCATCTCACCTGCTTTTTAGACTCTCCTGAAAATCAGAAGTTAGAAGTGTACTCAGAAATTTCAGCAGTGATGTTTCAGGGCTCTTTTCGTTAGCTTGTTTTAAGTCTTGCTCTTAGAAACTAGGGTGGGTTAGGAGGTTGGCTGTGTTTTCACTTGTTGGCCAGAGCTACGTGTGGAGGGATGTCTCCAAAAAGTCTCTCTCTAGGGTAGTGCCCTTATGGGGAGGAAATATGCCATTATCCTGACGCTGGGGAAGTTTTGCAGAAGTCACCTGTGGTTAGAGAAAAGGAAAAGGTAGTGAGGAGAGGTGTACGAGGGAGCTGGTGTTGCGCAGCTCCCAGGGGGTTTTGGTGCTGCTAAGTTGCTGTTTCTGCACTGTTATTACTGAGTCTGTGTCGTTAAGCATCGAAGAGATGGCTCCTACAGACAAATCGAATTGAATTACATGAGAGCCCCTATCATGACCGACACTTAGCTAGCCCTTTGTCGTAGGCTCTGTATGGAGGGGGATGGCAGCAGCCTCCCAAGTCCCCTGTGGTCAGAACTGTGGTTTGAAGGAAATGCCAGGAAGATTTGTCCGTGCTGTCATAGAAAGTCTGGAGCCTGTAATCCTGGAGTAGATCCAAAACCTCCTGTGTGTTGTGCTTGTTTTGTCCGAGTCCATCCTCGGAAGGGCTTGCTGTTTCCTGATGCTCCTGGAAAAAATGTCCCCCGCATGATATAACCAGAAGTCGTTAACTTTCACTAGGCTTTATCCAGACGTCTATTTACTACCAGTACTCATGAGCTCTGGGAACGGATGAGGTGGTTGGTGTGCCAAATTCTTCCACGGGGCTTTTCAAGCCAGAGTTGGAATGGCATTCCCTGCTTAGGCAACATTATTGAGGAAGAGCGGAAGAGCGGGAAGACAGAATGCAGCAGTCTGGCTCTGCTTTCTTTCATTTGCATGTATTTTCTGGACAAATTTTCCTACTCTGACTCAACGTTAGTAAACGTTGAGTTTTGTCTCCCAGTGTGTAATTGTTCTCTGCTGATAGAGGAGGAAGAAGGCTGTCGTCATATGCAGTTGGTGAAATGGCCTCTGACATTGCTCTTAACTTGTTTAAACAAATAGTCTTGAAACCCGTTGAAGAGGGCAGTGCACAGAGGTTAACTCTGTGAGTGCTAATAAGTAGCGGCTGGGGTTCTGCTTACTCAAGGTGTAGATACATTTTCACAGAGCTGGAGTTCCAGGCAGCAGATAATTTTTTTATTGTTTGGTAAGATGTAGCTCTACCACAAGTAAGTTAATGTGGATTAATTGGCTGATAGTCTTGCTCTTTAGCTGAATATAATGAAAATACTCGCCTATCCAGATTTTCCAGTATTTTCATGAGTGTGGTATCATTTGTGAAATTGGTGATGTTACCCCCCAATATTCTTTTCTGTTTAAGTGGGCTATGATACAGAGATATTATGAGCAGACAAAAATTACCAAAGAAGCCTGTGGCAGTGTTCAATAGCAGTATGTTTGTGTCCTTTGTTACTGCAGGCATCGTCTGCTTATTCCCAACAAACTCATGGCATCCTCTGGTTAATCCCTTGGACTACACACATTTCACTCTCATCTTAATGCATGTCTTAGAGGGTGAAAGAAGTGTCATCTGCAAAAAAGCAGCTGAAAATCTGGAGGGATTTTATGAATTGTTTTCTGCCACGTTTGTTTCACTGTCCCATTTCAGCTTATCTGAGAGATCTGCTGCTGCTTCTCCAGGGCCACATATAGATGGGATATGAAATATGCTCCATTTGAAGTCCTCTGTTTTCCAGGCTCCCGGAACAATGTGGTGAGTTTCCAAATAACTGGCAAAAGATTTCAAAGTGAAATAATGCCTAGGCTTGTTCTGCGCCTGACATCCAACCCACCGGTTCTCACTCCTGGCATCTCAGACGTTTTGTGAAATTCAGAGGCCTGTACTGTACCCTGTGTGTAACAGGTTTGCCGAGGGCTTTTGGAAAGTCCCTGACAAAGACCTTCCTTGGTGTACTGAGATACAGCAGTCTTTTAAGGATTGAGGTTAACTAAATTGTGATAAGCTGCCGGAAAAGATTTTGGGGTTCTGTTGAGCTCAGGGGAAAACACTTTAATCCACAAATCATACCTCGCTGAAGGAGTTTTTGTTCAGCATAATTGGTCGAATGGCAGTTCTTCTGTGTTTTCAGTTCTGTTCAGTGCTTAGGAAAAACACTGGCCTGTCTGAACCCCGGAAAAGGTTGTGGAGAGGCTGACAATAGGAAAGACCTCCTCCCTTAGCAGGAGGAGCCGCCAGAATCCTGTTTGTGAACCTTGGATGACAGTGGCTATGCGGCACGCTCACGAGGTCTTGGATGGGCTGTAGTCAGCCTGTGGGCCTTAGAGAGCTCTCACTTGCATTTTTGCAAGCATTTAGCATTTAGTAATCCTCTGTGCCCACAGGATCAATTTACGTGAGGTGTTCAACTGCCAGTATGCTTTGCTCCTTTCGGAATCTGCCTCTTTGATTCCTTTCCAATGCCCATCTGCATAACTGGAGAATCTCTCCAAGAATCTCCTTGTTGTGTTACCATTATTTTTAGTGCTAAATTACACTTTCTTCTCTGCCAGTTTAGAAATCCTTCCCAGAACGCAGGCATCCTTGTTCTTGTTTTATTTATTTATTTATTTATTTATTCATTCCTTCATGCAAATATGACCAGCAAGCTTTTTAGCTGACAAGCTTAACTTGTGTGGCTTCAGATGACCTTGACATCAGAAGGAAATTCTTGTAATGCTGATGGTCTTGCATGGAAATGCTTTACGCAGTTAGTTATTCAGACATTTGAGATTAAAAGAAAGAAATCCTGCTGGCGGAGCCTTCATCAACACGATTTGGATGAATTCACTTTTCTGTGGGACATTGCTGTGGTGGGAGCACAGAACACACTGCGTGCCTGGGCTGCTGTTTGTGATGCAGGCAAATGCAGCTAAGCGGCCGCTAAGATCCCCCCCCCATGCTCACACACCCCTTTTAAGCTACCAGGAAGACACAGACTGCTTAAAGCCAGGTTAGCAATTAGTGTTGATTAGAGAAGATTTCCCACAAGTGCAAGAACTGTGGATCCTTGCGCTGGCCCTATGGCCGGGAGCAGCTCCTCGCAGTGCTCAGCAAAGTGTGCCTGCAGGGACCTCCTCGTCCTGCCCAGCGGTGCACCTGAAGCAGCCCATCGATGAGCACGGGGCAGGAGCAGTGCTCGTGTGCCAGCCTCTGCCTGCAGCGTGTCGTGCAGACATGGAAGCTGGTCGTGTTCAGCCATCTGAGCACACCTCTGAGGTCCAAACCTCAGCTGGTGTGAATAGGCTTCAGTTCCTCACACGTAGCTTTCTGTTTCTGGCGTGACCTCTGTGACGGGGAAGGGAGAGCCAGCCTCGGAAAGCTGGCTGTCAGCTGACAATCCGCCCCGCGCGCTGCTGGTGAAGATCAGCCTCTCTGAAGCATGTGAGTCCCGTGGAGAATTAAATGAGGAAAAGCTGTCTGTCAGGAGCTGGTAAGCCTGTTCCTCACTGATTGCACAAGGAGATGTGCTCCTGTCAAGGCAGTTCTCCTGCCCGCTGGGGACAGGAGTTATGGCAGTGTGCAGGAGCTCAGAAAGCCCCGGCTGCAGCTGGGAGAGCTGCTGTGGCAGCGTAGCTGCAGGCTGTATCCCGAGGGCTCCCTCACAGCCCTCACAACAAGAGCAAGGCAGCAGAGCTTCAGGGACTGAGTACCCGCTTCCAACTGGGAGGAACATGATGTTGTAAATCCCAGTTTTGTGTCTCTTCAGGTGAAGCTGCACTGTAGAAAATTATTTTTTCTGAGGCTTGACCTGCAAACAGCTTTGCAGCAGTATAGCTGAAACCTTTAAACAAACAGGGCACAAAATCCTCTCTGGACACTCATCTGCTGGGAAGTGGTGTCCTGCTTGGCTGGGGCTGGGAGGGGCTCAGGCGTGGGCCATGGACAAATGCCTCCTTCCAGCTCCTGCCGCCCCGACAGAGCCACCTGCTTTTACAGAAGCCTCCTCAGAGCCAGCCCTGGGGGAGCCCAGCCTCCTCTGGTAGCAATGGATTGGTTCGGGACCTGCTGTTATATGCTTAAACACACAGCCTCTGTAGAGCTGGACTTGTGAAGTCTCCAGCAACTGGTTTCCTGTAAATATTGCTGGTCTAACTAACAAAGACCAATGCTCCACAAGTGTTTCACAGCCCCCTGATAATACCACAGCTCGAAGGGCAACAGCTTAGAGGCCTGTTCTGTGACAACAGGTTTTGAAATTTGTGCTTTAATATCTTGTTTCCGGTCACCGGAGTGAGGTTTCCCGCTTAGTGCTGTAGGAACAATCACGGCTTGTATTTGATCCGCTCTTCAAAGCGAGCATTGTGCTGCCGCAATGAAAGGTCCTGTTTGTGCACAAGGGCCCGTCCAGGCCTGGCACCGTCGGGGACAATGCCGGCATTGACCTCGGGCCTGAGCGTGGTCACTGCTCGGCGCAAGCCGCATCTGCAGCATGGGGGTGAGGCTCTCCGAAAAACTGTGGAGGGTGGGTGACCCACGAGGGGTAGGTCTTTGGTGAATGAGCTCAAATATCACCCTTAATCTCAGAAATGTTAGTAATTAACATATGTGATCACTTCCTGATTTTTTCTTTTTGTTGTTGTTGTGTGTTTGTTTTCAAGGGAGCCAAATTCAGTTTGGTGCATGTCTTTTTTTCGTTGTCTTTGGGACTCAGCATATGTGTGGAGCTGCGCTCTTGCCACAGGAGTGGTCACTGGTTTCAGCAGAGGGCCTTGTGGAAGAGACCTCGTGACTCTGTGTCTTGGTTTCCCTTTCTGCAGAAAATTAGCAATGCCTCCCTCGCTGTCACGCTGAATCGGTTCTGTAGATGATGACGTGCTTCAAGGTGGCAGTTTGTAAGGGCAGGCCGTCATTGTGGGATGCAGTCACGTGAAGCTCTTAAGAAAGGGAAGAAAATGAAAATTAGTTAATCTCTGATTTCTCCATTGTGAAGAGACTTTGGGGATAGTATGTCAAATCAAGAAGTTTGCACTGAGATTAGAGCAGTCTTTGGTCCCAGACATTACTGAAGCTCCTTCTTTTACAGTTACAGCCCCATCTGAATCTGTGTGAAATGCAGCAAGTCACTTCCAACGTGTCTGAGCAGGCACAAGATGAAAAAAAGACGAGTGTTCTTGTAAGTCAGCGAATGTCAAGTCTGGCAGTTAGTGTGCAGGCATACCTCTGTGCAGGTTAGCGCAGGTAGGTAGTACTCTCATTCATCTGGACAACATGGTGTTCATCACAGGTGGCGAGAATTGGCCTCAGTAGCTACGTAAATACATACACACTTTGTCCCTGGTAAAATCCCCTGTTGCTGCAGTAAATTTGTACTGTAACCCCAGCAGCTGTGCTTTACTGAGAGGTTTCTGCAGTGTTAGTGAGCTCTAGTGCATCATGTCCTGTAAAAAATTGCTATTTTGAGATTGTTGCTCTCGTAGTTGCCTTTGCATCCAGTTATGTTGGTGCTTGTGAATATTCTGTAGCCACCTGATTTGCTCCCTCTGTTCTCTTCTGGTAGCTGTTTTTGCTTTTTCTAATTTTAAGCCTTTTTAAGCAGATAACTAAAATGAGCAGACATATTATTTGGAGGTAATTTTGAGAGGTAAGAGCACCAAATAAGGCAGTTTTTGACTCTTGTCCTAGCCAGCCAAACGTTATTCTACTTAGTCTTCACAGCCATCGCTGGATCCAGCCCTGCACTCCCACCTGACTGTAGTTACTGTACAAACTCATTGTTCCCAGCTAATTGCTTGTGCCTGTAACAAAGTCGACTTTCTTTGAACTGCAACACAACATGACACCTAGCATCACGTTGCCTTCTGCCTCGTTCTTCTGTGGCATGTAGCAACCTGATACAGCTATGACCAAGATAAATGCACAAGGCTGCTAAGTCAGCACAACTCCCCTGTGTTTTAAGAGAGCATTGAACAGGAAAATGCTAACTTGATGTGATCTCGCCCCAGCCTTCACTGCTTGATTAACAAGACTGAGCTCAGTGCACCTGGTCTTCTTCCCTGCCTTCAGACAAGCTAAGCTCTATTCATCACTTTATAAAGAACTAGCACAGTGCTGTGTAGTAAGCTTTCTGTACAGTTGGAAGCACAGGAGAAAAAGCAGTTTAAATGGTTATCTCAGGAAGTCTTTGCCTTATTTTAAACTGGGCTGACCGAGTCCTTTTGCAGGCAGCTTGTTTTGGCTTTCAACCTTACTCCTTTAATTTGTAATTCCCAGGCTTTCTTGGTTTCTCCTCTGCTTCCCCATGGCAACATGCTCAGTGGTGAGGCTCCCTTTGGACTTTCAAGTCTTAACATCTCCAAGTCAGCCTTGAGCAACTTTTCCCTCTGGTTGCTTTCACTGTCCTCCTAGTCTCTTGCTTGACCGCAGCACGTCACGATGTAAATTAATGTCCCGTTGTCCGGCACTTTCCTTAGGCTCTGGCGATGGAATTGCAATATGAAAGCAGCTGGAGGATTTAGAGAACCTCCCAGTGCAAGTCTTACCCCACCACAGCACTATGTCTCAACTCAGCAGTGCCCTGTCTGTGTTCAAGCCTGCTCTGGCATGTGCAGGTGAAATTAAAACATTTTCATTGGAAGTCCTAGGTTGCTGTTTTTTTGTGTGTGTGTGTTTTGTTTTGAAGGATTATAACCCAGGATCATGGCATGGTTGCAATATGATTTGTTCTTCCCCACAGCAGAATAACTGCTGCTGTAAGTCCCTGCGAGTTATTGTTTCCCTTGCAGGGAAAATAACTTGCAGATGGGCCCACAGTCTTTTGAGATCCATTTGCATCTCAGAGCTCATCTGACATCCATCAGCAGTTGGTATTTGTTCAAGTGAAAGAGGGAGTGCTTCTTTCTCGCTCAGGTCCCTTTTGTGTGTCTGTATGCAAATTTCTCTTAAAAGAAATTCTGGGGAGTCCCAGGCATGTGACTCATGGTGACTCACAACAATTTTTTCATTTTGGTATTGTTTTCCTTTTAGGCTGGGGTTGTGGGTTTTTTCCTCTTTGTTTTTAAAAGCAGAAATAAATTTGTCCTGTTTTCTGTGAAATGACAGTGCGCGTAGTAGTGCAAATTTCTTCCTTTCGTAAGAAACTTGTTCCAGCTTCTTTGTAATAAGAATGAACTTGGATGTACAGAAGAATATTCCATCAGTTGGAATGAAATTGATTTGACAAGGTTCACAATATTCTCATAGTAAGTATGAGTAACAAATGACCTTCACCTTGTGAATGAATTTCAAAGAGCAAGAAGAAACCTGTGTGTCTGCAGTGCTCCTGGCCACCCTGCAAACAGTCCTGGCTTGTCAGGCCTGGGCAGCACTTTTCTTTCCAGCCTCTCCAACATCACCTGAGTCCATGGCTTCAGCTCTCAAATGTACTGAGTCCGGTTTTACTGAGGTTTTCAGTCAACCACATGCTACCTGCCCAGCTGGAAGTGTCTGATCTTGGGATGTGCTGAGCTGGGCTTTGGTGTTGCTGGTGCTTTCAAATACTGGGAGACTAATATTAGGTTCCTCACTCCGTATTCTGCTATGTGCATATACTACTACTAAGGATTTAATCTGTGTTGGATTCATTTTCAAGTGGTTCAAAATCTCCCAAGAAAGTTGATTTGAAGGAAGAAAAAAAAAAAGTGGAAAAAAAAAAAGTTCTTTAGAGGGACAAGTAACTTTAGAGGGACAAGTAAGTTGTTCATTTAAAGTATTTAGCAAGGAACCAAGATAGGAGGGTGCTAATCCTGTTTGACGTCAGTTTGTTGTGTCATTTTTTGTAAATTGAATTTCTCAAATCTCTATTTCCTCCTGTTAAGACGGAACATTACTACTGCTGTGGCTCAAGAGAAACATTGGCATTGTCCATTGTTGTGGTTTAACCCGGCCGGCAGCTCAGCACCACACAGCCGTTCGCTCACCCTCCCCCCTCCCTCTCTGGGATGGGGGAGAGAAATGGGAAAGTGAAGCCTGAGGGTTGAGATGAAGACAGTTTATTAAGACAGGAAAATAATAATAATGGTGATAATAGTACTACTACTACTAATGTGTACGAAACAAGTGATGCACAATGCAGTTGCTCACCACCCGCTGACCGATGTCGAGCCTATCCCCAAGCAGCCGCCCCCCCCCCCCCCGCCTAGCCACCCCTATCTATTGTTTAGCATGACCCCAGACGGTATGGAATAGCCCTTTGGCCAGTTTGGGTCAGCTGTCCTGGCTCTGTCCCCTCCCAGCTCCTGCTGCACCCCCAGCCTGCCCGCTGGCAGGACAGAGCGAGGAGCTGAAAAGTCCTTGGCTTGGTGTAACACTGCTCTGTAACAATTAAAACATCAGCATGTAATCAGCACTCTTCTCATCCTAATCCAAAACACAGCACCCTACCAGCTGCTAGGAGGGAAATTAACTCTGTCCTAGCTGAAACCAGGACAGCCATTGAGAAGGTCGTAGGAAAGTTTGTCCTGTGTGATGCAGCAGTTGATCCCCTTACCTAACACACAGCACCACACGAAAATCAGGGCAAGTCAGTGGAAAGGATTTGTTGGGTGTTGTTTATGCATGTATAGTGTATGCTTGAGGAAGAGAAACCAGAAAATTGGCAGAGAATGAGTGAATAATTTAGGTTGGAAAAGACCTCTAAGATCATCTAGTCTAAGAGTTAACCTAGCACTGCCAAGGCTACCAAAAGGAGCAGAAAAGGAATCACAGCTGTAGTAGGAGTTCAGAGGGTTATTCTGGAATGACCATCCCACTAAAGCCATTTCTGACTAACTAGCCATATTGACGTGTTCCAGGTTGAGTGGTTTTTGTTTGTGTTCAGCTTCATGTGGTAGCAAATATATTTTTCCTCTAGAACAGCAGTCTCTTTACCATTAATCCCAAATAATGATTTGACTTTTATAGTATATAAAATTGTAGCATTCCATAATTTGAATCAAATTTCCCAAAGAAAAAGAATCTCTTGGGTTAATTGGTAACTCCCAGAAAAAGAAACATTGGAGCAAAGAAGCTGGCTGTTTTTATCAAGTTCCTTTTACACCTAAGGAAACAGGATTTTGTATGCTCTTTACAAATAAATTTAAAAAGGGAATTAAGATGTAATTCTTTCTCACACAAATGAAACTGTGTGGGTTCCAACCCGTGTTCAGCTCCAGGCAGAAAAGTACTGTCCATCTAAGTGACATTAGTACAGAGCTAAACAGGCACGGAGGTTGAAGCACACGTACTTCTAAGTGTGACGGAAAGTCCTGGGAGGACTTTGCTTCTTAACCTCTCCCTGATCTTCACTGGGCAGTGACTAGCAGGGGCTCCTGAGCTGTGGGATGGTGGCAGGAGGAGCCTGGGCTGGGTGTAGGGCTGCTGGGTGACCTGGAGCCCTCGTGGGAGGCAGCAAGGGGGCTCAGAGGCTGGCGGCTTTGCCTTTGGGCCATGTTGGGCCTCAGCCCATGCTGTCCTGCAGGAGTGTGGAATTCTTATCAGTTTCACTCGTGCCCCGTTTTAGTAGGCACTGTACTTAAATCTATTGTGCTTGGGAGTAAGCATGGATGGAAGGGTTATCAAACAGAGGGAGACAGACACTTACAGTCCAAGGAAGAGAATGGTGGATTTCCGTCTTTGTTCTCGCATAGCATGGTCAGGACCTGGAGTCATGCTTCATCATCTGCTGCTTATTAATGCAATTTCTAAAATTATTCTACTCTTGGTTAATGGATCCCATTGGATTGATGAGCCCAGATTCCATAGAATAAAATTGTACATGTATTAATTGTATGAAAGACAACAAGCATGAAATAGGACAGTTCCATAAGTAAGTTAATTGGAATAAGTCATTTGTAGCAATGTTCATCTCTGCTCAAATGCAAAAGACTTCTAAGAATTAGTAAGATCATTTTCAATAATAGTAGACAAATGGCGGAGTCTTCAGTCCCCAGCTTGAGCTATCACAGATTTTATAGATAATTACTCATGGATATGATCAGCCAGAACAAAAAGTGTTCCTATTGCACTCTGTTCAGGAAGTTATAATAACTCCACATTGGTTATGTTATGGCTGTTGACAGCTGCAGAGGATCCTTTTTCTCTCTGTCCCTACAGGGATGGTCTTGAGACAGCATTGAAACTCATCTACTGACAATGCTAATCTGTGTAACCTGAAACAAAGGAGAACACAAATACAAAGCAGGCAGGATCTCCTGCTTCTTGCAGAAATGCACTCTGAGGTTTGAAAATACCCTGAATCTTTTCTCTCCACTGAAGTAAATAGCTAAATAAATAATGGATGGCCAAATCGCTGATTAGGAAGTTGTATTCTCTAACAGTGGAAGTCCATGCCTTGGTGCGAAAACTCAAATCCTATCTAATTAGTTTGGTAGCTTTACCTGGGGGGGGGTTTTTTTTTTTTTTTTTTTTTTTTTTTTTAAATTCTGTTTATATGACATTTTTAAATTAGCCCTTTGGGTAGCTGATCTACTTTGACTAGAGCTGTGTATTATCAATCAAACTGCCAACTCAACTTTGGTGCTTGATTGTGGAAGGTCAGGACTGAAGCTGGAATAAACTGGAGAGATTTTGTCTTCTCTCACTGCTGGTTCCCATGTGCTGAAGTGAATAACTCCTGTAAACGGAATTATCTTGGGGCAAATACTACACTCAGTAGCTACAGCTGGCATCATGTTCCCCTCAGCATGGCTTTGGCCACTGGACAAAGGGAGTTGTAGTGCATGATATCCTTGATATCCCAGTCTGCGCAACGCAAAGACTATGAATTCTTACCACTTCCTCATTTGGAAGTGTGAGACGTGAAATCAATTTGTAACTGCCTCTGCTGTGGAACTTACGTACGAAATGTGTCTCTTGCAGCGTGCTTCATGAGCCTTACCTGGTGAAGAGTGGGGGAGCTGAAAGACAAGAGATGCAGCAACTGATGGCAAGCGCTGCAGCTGGACGAGGTTCTTGGTTCTTGCTGCTGCTTCTTCTGGGGGTATGTAGGCTAAAATAGGAAGGACTGTGACTTTTCTGTGGTTTGCAGTGTAACTTTTTTATGTGATGCAAGAGGAAGCTATTTCAAGATGGGTATAAAAATGCTGGTGGGTGGGATCTGGGACAATGGCTAGCAGTGAAGGGGCTTCTGTGCTTGGTGGGTGTGTGGGAGGACAGTGAAGTGGCATCAAATTCAAAGCTGCTTTTGATCCCTTACAATGATTTTTCATAATGTTAGATATTTAGTGGTTTTCTTTTTTTAAACTCTTTTTTTGGGCTTTGAAATATCATAGTGTTTTAGAGTCCAGCTGTGTAACTGGGTAATACAACAGTGATTTCTTCAGGAATTTCTTCAGATCTTTAGGGATGCCTCCTTGACAACATAATAATGTATGAGAGTCCATCTTGGATGCAGACTGTGGTGATTAGCTTGTTTTGGTATAAAGTTGCTTTAAAAGTTCTTTGAAGCTATGCCAGCTGACAGGGCCCTTCAACTCCGCTAGGGCAATGCAAGATGTGGAGAACTGCAGGTTACTTTTATTGATGTTAGTCTTTAAAACTATGTATGGCAAATGTTGCAGGCAGCAGAGATCCAGCTGGATTCTGTGGGTTTAAAGACTTTATCAAGAAGTGCTGTGTAAACACTGCATTTTTGTCAAAACGTTCCAGATCAGTCCTCCTTCCAGACAGAAATATGGACTGAATAAGCTAAGCAACAACGGTCTAAATAAAAGAAGTGATAAAATTTACCTGTGTAGTCAATGTGATGTTGATTAAGTTTTACCTAAATCAAAAATTGATAGGCTGTTTGTATTTTCTTTTGACTATGCTACTGTTCCTGTGATGATCAAAAAAGCTGGATTATTTCCAAAAGCATACAGCTCTGAGAGGCTTGGAATGTTTACTTGAAGTTTATTTTTAAATAATTCTAAAAGGGTGCTACTCAGAAGATACTTCACATAGGAAAAAATATACTTGGAAAAGGCAGTGAAGAGGCAATTGGTAGTCAAATATAGTAAGAGTCCAAGAATAAGATTCTTGAATTATTGGATGCATTTGTCTGTGTGTATGCTTTGGAGAATCTTTCAGAAAGGACTTCAAGATTTAAGTTCCTTTCTTGTAGCAATGCAAGTCTTCTCTAACACTTCAGATATATTTCCTTTATTCATTATTTCTAACATATGGCTTTCTTTACTATGCATGCTTTCTCCTTGTAAGTAAGTAACACTTCATATGCATTCAAGATTATATCTTTAAATGAAAATATAACATGCCATGTTTGTCCTAAAGGACAAGCGGCTATAGCACAACATATTATTTACTTCTCTGGGTTTGAGGCAACAAAGCTGTAAGAGAGCTTTGATGTTCAGAACTGACTACAGTTGAATGAAAGTAGTTTTAAAAACTGCTTCTTTCTTGTTTTTCTTTTTTTTTTTTATTTTTTATTTTTTTTGTGTTTATCTTTATTTACATTATGTTTCCTTAGAAGACTCTGACTTTTGGTTTTAATCTCCACAAAGTGTTGTAGAAGCACCTACCATCTCTTTCTCACATTAGTGACTTTTAAAGCTGTGTTACTTTTTAGCATCTCTGTCAGCCACTAGTTGAGCTGGTATGTAGATCTTCACCCAAATGCCACTAAGATTACGATGAGAGTTTGCTGTAGCTGTTCTTCGTTACATTTGACCACTTCACAAAGCCAGGGAGCCTACAACTTGTATGGGATCAGCTCGTGGAGGAAAAAAGTGCCAAGGCAGACTGTTCTCACAGACAGAAGAAAGTGTTCTGCAGGGTCTTAAGACAATGCGTGGTTTTTGGTTGAAAGTAAAAGGCTGTAATTGTCCAATTCTGTCTGTATTTAGCAGTACTGTTGGGTTTCTGAGTGCTGCTAAACTTTCTCACAACTTTCACACTTGTCATTCTTCCCAGTATCTCATGATGGCTTGCAGTCTTGGCCCATTTCACTAATTTTGTCAAAACATTCCCACAAATGCAAAGAAAGCTATGAAATCATGTTATTCAGTGTCTGCTGGGCATTTCTTAGTCAGACCCAAAAACAAGAAACCTCCCCAGCTCTAAGGGGTGAGCTGTAGAAGTGTGGTGGTGTGTAAAAAGAGGCTGGACCTAGCCAGAGCCCTGTGTCTGCCTCCCACCTTTGCTCTGGGGGGGGCAAAGTGCCCAGTGGACGTCAAGGTGGATCAAGCACATCCAAGCTGTTGAGATACTGGTTCCTCCCTGCATCCCTTCTCTCCCCCTTTGGGAATGATACTTCAGTGCTCCACAGACAGCTTTACTATAATTTATCTAACACACAGCCAGGAAGGGTGCCTGTTGCCTACGTGTTTCAGTAACTTGCAGGAGCAGCAGCGCATGGCATTTGCTGGTCTCAGTGTTGCTGCTGCAGCTCCCTTAGTTGGATCCACATTCGGCATTACCAGAGGAGTCCTTTTATGTGGAATACCATTGGCTAGGATGCAGCAATGAGGAGAAAGTGAGCTGTTTCTCTTGTGCTTGTTTATGGGAATAGACTGCCAGTCCTTCCTGCCTGCAGTGGTGGGGTGTGGAGTGGGGCCTGCCCCTGCCCTGCTGGTGCAGTAGTGCTGGCAGCGTACAGTCTTCTCTTGGCTTGAGACAACTTCAGAGCTAGTTATAGAGGGGAGTTTTAAGAGCACGTCAGCAGTGTCTGTTATTGATATAAATCTATTCTTCTTGTGGTTCTAGCAAGTTAGGAAGCTGGGCATTTGGGACATTTGTTTGGATTCCTGGATGTCTGGAAATGCAGGATATGCAAGTGCTTACCTGGGGTTCGGTGTTTCCTGGCAACTTTGGACTTCTTGTACATTTGTTGTAGAGCTAGGCATTGATGCTAAATCTGATGCATTTGGTATGTCAGGCATTTAGCACTGCTACAATCTGTACAAGTGTATTCTCAAAAGGCGAGGTACATCCTAAACAGTGGGACTTTGAGGCAAACTATGCCTCAAGGAGACACTAAGAGTGAGCCGCAGGTGCCTTACTGTCTGTGCCAAAGAGTATTGGATGCAGGCAGGGTGAAAATGGAGGCTCTGACTACTTCCATGGATAGTGCTCTTCTGCTGTGTACCTTGGTGTGTAGCCCAATCCTGGCTTTGTGCACCATCTCCAAGGGAATGATGAAACCTGCTGCTGAATTTCTTGTAATTTCAGAAGGAGTATTACAGAGTCTTCGTCCCATTCTCCTGCTCTTTCCTTGGTGTCCTGTACCAACAACCATCAGAAAAAAGGTTAGGCTAGTTTGACAGTCTGATTCAGTCTGACCCGCTATGGCTGTGAGTGCTGTTAAGATCCTCGGCTTTCTTCCTGTGCCGGCCATCCTCACCCGCTGGCATTGCCACACCTGACAGCTTGAAGGATTTGACTTTTTAATGTGAACTTCATGCTGCAGCAGCTAAGGGGTGCAAGTGGCCCTACAAAGTAAATGGGGCTCATGAGGACTTCTGGAGCAGCGAGCAGCAGGAGCAAAGGTTTGCCTTCATAGTAGCATAGCACACCAGGGGAGAGACGATGCTTATTTTTGGTATTCAGGTCTCAACATCTGCTGCTGTAGGAGGTACTCTGAAATCACAGTCTGGTGCCTTTGGGCTTAAGGGAAAAAATGTGATGTTTTTCAATGCATTTCTCTTGATACCTTTTTGTTACGCTGCTGCTGCTGCCTCCCATCAGGTAAAAGGCATCTGTTTGGTGCTGGGCATGTGCTGCAGTTCCTGCTCTCCCTGCTGTGCTGCTTCGGTGCAGGCTGTCCCTGAACAGAGCTCCAGAGCTGTTTGCTGGCTCTTCACCCATTTCACAGTGGAAAATTCTTCCGTGAGCGTTAGTTACAGGAAGCAAATTAACATCTCCTTTAAATGGTCTGGCCTTGTGGGGAGGAAACAGGTCATTTTGTGAAGTACACTGTTTACTGGAAAGTGAATGGACTGTCTCCAAAATATATACTTAACCCAAAGGAAGAAAAAATACCTGAGGTGTTTCAGTTTCTGTGTCAATATCCAAATGTTATGTAGTTCATAGCTGGTAAAAATGTGCATTTTATGTGGGCTGCCCTTTTAAGTGTCCTACCCTGTACCAAGAAATTGGTAAAACCAAGTTTTAAATTTCTTTAAGTAAAAAAAATAAAATCTGGGTGCGTATGGCTCGCCAAATTTCATTTTACTGTAGTGTTTTATAGCCTTGTTATAATCCCCTGTAAACACTTCAGTTTGTGCTTGGAGTGTGAAACAAATGTAATGTTTCCCAGTGATACTGATAAATTTTATACTTGTTTCACTCAGTAATTATAATGCAGCAGCTACTTAAAGGCTGGAGCAGGATCTTGTTCTTATGCAGGGCTGGTTTCATGATGTCTTCATTTATAATTACAGTTTCTGCCAGCGTCTCTTTGGTGTATCAGTCTTTTTGGTCAGACCTCAGACTAAAGGGAAAGTGCCTCATTCCTTAATAAAGGAGCAGTGAGTAAGAGTGTTTGCATGGATTCAGTGCAAGATTAGCACTGTTTTGGCTTTAGATTATCTAGATAAGACGCTATCCTGTAACAGGACACTTTCATTCAAATTCAAAACATTTTAATTTGGCAAAAACAAAATGCAGCCACACACAGTATTTAATGAGGAGCTAAGGCCAGTTTTTGCCATGGCATGGATACTACTACACAGCTGGTAGGGAAGGCAACGACGAGCAAACTTGTAGATGTGTGTGTTGTGTGGCTCTTGGCAGTTCTTGTAGGGAAGCTCTGCCTGGTCATGGGTGCAGCAAGTAGTACAGAAATGCTTAACATTCATTACATGGGTGCTTGTTGCTTCGTACTGATTAAGTATCTTCTTTTGATGTGTGAAATAAAACAGAAAAAAGCAGCAAAAACCTCCAGGTACAGGATCCAAACACCATGAAAGCAAGCAGGAATATTTGGGCTTCTCTAAAGGTTAGTAGCTGGTGCAACACCCGAGGGGCATCCACCCAACGTTTCATGGTCACCATTTCACGCTGTGTCAGAGCACAGGATTCGGCATGTGTCTGTGCATCTGAATCAGCTCTGTACTCTCTGTCAGATTTGGCATAGGCAGTTATATGACTCTAATGTTTCCAACAAGTAGGTGTTTGCATAGTGGATACGAGCCTTTGTTTTCAATCCAAAAACATTCATCAGTCTGCTCCAGAGGTCAAATCCTCAAATTTGGTAATCCTAGCATCACCATCTTCATGTGATTCCAGTGCAACCCGGTTAGCAGTTTCAGGTTATGACTTTTACTTGAAAGTACAGCCAGAGCTATGGCAAACTCCTCTGAACTGTTTTGTTAAGCAAACTCTCATATCTCTAGACTTTGCTTGACAATTGCAAAATGGTTAGCCAGTTAATATTTATCCTATTGTTACTAAAACTCACAATTCAGTATGTCTTACTTCAGAGAGAGGTAGATACGTTGGTAGTAATTACGAGCTGTTTCTTGAGTTAGAGTCTCTGAAGCTAAATTAAAAGCAACTGTGGCTTGAGCTAAATGACCAAAAGGTGTATTTTCAAAGACAGACAATCACTTAAAGATGCAGCTAAATTCAGTTCCTATCACCTACCTATTTGCGTGGGAATTTCACTCCTAATTCACTATGGAACTTAGTGAGTCCCAGGGGACGTCTACCCACCTTAAATAAGTAAATAATGTCTGGGGAAAGTCCTACTTGCAATCTCCCAGCCGATAACTGTTTCAGTCTAGGATCACCTGTGGATGATGTGCATAGAGGCACAAACCAGTTCCTGTGTGGAGACTGCAACACTCTCCCCATGAGCATGCAAACAAACAAACCAAACCCAAACAGTGGGTTCCAGAGAACAACAACTGTAGAGCTGTTCCACCAGCTGTAGGTTTTACTATGCTTAGAGATATTTTTTTGGTGCTCTGAGTTAAGATGTCTCAAAGATTTGTGTCAAGCTGTCTGAAAAAAAGTGAAAGGAAGCCCAGGCCACAATGCCAAGAAGGGAAAGATGGCTTTAATTTGTCTGCCCTGGCTCTGGATCATAATGCAAAAGAAGACCCACAGCCGGTTTCTGCTAACTTTCAATTCACAGAATCACAGAATCATCTAGGTTGGAAGAGACCTCCAAGATCACCGAGTCCAACCTCTGACCTAACACTAACAAGTCCTCCACTAAACCATATCCCTAAGCTCTAATTTCTTGCAAGCTGTGCTGCCCTTCGTAACTCATAAAGCATCACGGGCATCTCCACGGTCTTCTGGACCGTGCGTGGTGCCTGTGTGCTGCTGGGACGTGTTGGCTGGGGCTGTTAAGGCATTCCTTCCTCCACTTATTTTTTTTGTTAGGTAGGTCTACATCTGCCAGGAGCGCTCTCCTGAATAGCATGCTCTTGAGGGGACTGCCAGGGGATGAAAAGCTCTGGATTGCCAGAGTGACTTCAGTATAAAATCATCTGGTGTCCTTGTCACAAAGATTTCTTTTTTCTTATTGCAGAAAAGGAACAACTTTGGTCTGGTGTGGAGTAAGTTGCAGTGAGAAGCAAAACATCTCGGAATCCAGCAGATTAGGTGTTTTTCATCATACTGTCTCAAAACATGTGTGACCTTGCTGTCAGTGGGAGGAGGGCTTGGCCCTGGCATCCCAGGTGCAAGGTGACCCCGTGCAGCTAAACGTGGAGGACAATACTTTTCCTCTGTGTGTTCCTCTTGCTTCACCAGCCATCTTCATCTCTGCGTCTGTCAGCATAATTGCTCAGAGCCTATCAAGCACTGCATTTGCCGGTAACATAACCAAAGTCACAAATGGCCACCTCCTAAATGCTCCCAGCCTCTCTCTCCCCATCTTCCTGCTCAGACCTTCTTCAAGTCAGGAGGCACAAATGTACCTTTGCCCAGAAGCCCATTTGCAGTGCTCCCAGGTGTTTCCTCTCCTGCAGACACCCCTCTCGGCGGTACCCCTGGGAGGGAGAAGGCTTTTCTCCAGTGCCACTGCCCACCCGCAGTCTGCGCCCCAGCTGGGAGAGGTGATGCAGCACGGCTGGCTGTGTGGTTCCTGCGCTGAACAACTGGAAAAAATGACTCGCTTAATGGGATGCAGACTCATGAGCTGAATCAGCCTCAGCAGGGTTTTTGTTGTTTCAACTGTTCCTTGTATTGAAAACTCTGCTCTGTGGCCATCTGCGAAGGCTGGCTGCGTACCAGCGGTGTGGAAGCCGTGCTGGTGGTTGGTGCTAGCGGGGAGCAAACCCTGCTGCCTCCTGAGAGGGGAGCTGGGGTCGGCTGAACCCCCTCGCTCCGGGGCAGCCGGGTGCAGTCTAGGGGAGGTGTGCACCTCCACTGCCCCTGCCAGCTAATGGTGTATTTCTGTGGAGAAGAGGGAGACAGCAGGAGGGTGGCAGCCGTGTCAACCCACACTGTATGCTTTGTCTGTTACGGCTTTGCCTATCGAATATGTGCAGGATCTGGCGCCTCAAAGTATCACTCCCGGCTGCAGCCATCATTGCCCTTTATCTGGTGTGAGAACTGCACCGGGGCTGTGCTCTCCAGGGGTCTTCAGTAATGGGCAGCTTCTAAAGGGAGACGGGTTTTGAACTTTCTCTTCCCCATCATGAGGAAACAGCACAGAGAAATGGTGCTATAATCATGGGGCACCCCATGCACTTGCCTGCCCGAGTTCCCTGCTGCTTTTGCCTTGCCTTGATGTAGTGAAACTGGACGTTCACCCCACGCAGGCTGCACGGGGGCTTGGGGTACAGGGACAGCTGGCACAGGTTAGCGGCAGTGCAGCTGGTAAGGCCCAGGCAAGGGAATCTCCTGCCTTGTTCGGCAGAGGTGCAGCTACAGCTGAAATCCTGGGTTTTGCGCATCATAGTTCAAGAAAGAGGTGGGCCGTACTAGAGAAGAGCAGCAAAAGTAACAGTGGCACAGAAACGGGCAGAGTCAGCGGCAGGAGGGACCGACACAAGGCAGGAGCAGCCGGGAGCTGGGACTCTTGGCCTTCTGCTGCCGCTCCCACTACTGCAGGAAATGCGCTCCGCAGGGTTCGCACACCGCGCTGATTTCCTTAACACCTGCGCCATGGGAACAGCACTTCCCTCCGTGCCTGAATGTCTTTGTAGTGCTTGGGGGCCCCGTGGGAAAGAACGCTTCAAATGTCAGGTATTAAAGCTGTAGAAGGAGGTCTGCAGAAGAAGAAATAATGGCTGGTTGCTTTTATCCCGGCAATCTGCTTGTTGCTGAAATACTCAAGTGAAATAGAGGTGGAAGGGAGCTCAGCCAAGCACTGCACTCAAGCAGCAGCTTGTGTTTATGGTAGAAGACTGTCGATGGGGAGAGCGTGCACATGAAGGGTGTGTGTGTGTGTGTGTGTGTGTGCGCCTGTGCACGCATGTGCCCGAGCTGATGGCACCCGGTGCACACAAAGCAGATGCTCCCTGCATGTGCAGCCGCACAAGCCTTGTGGCTGAATCCCGAGAGCAAATGGAGAGCAGCCGGTGTTTTGTCTTGTGACTGTCTCACTGTGGCTGCTGGCATTTTCAGAGTGTTTAAAGCGTGGCAGAGGGGTAGTAATGTATAAGGAACAACTCGGTTTTGCTGTCTGCAGGCTCCTGCGCCGAGCTCCTTGGAGCCAGGAGATTTTTTTTTCTCTTGTGCGGGTCTCGTGGATGGTAGAAATAAGGCCCGAAGTGGTGAGATGGCTTGCCTTTAATCTCTCCAAGCCTCCTCAGCCACAGGCACAGGCAGTTTTATCAGCTTGAGACTGCGTCGTGAGTTTCAAGGTGCTTGGTAGCTTTGCAAAGAGACAGCATTTCAGAGAAACTTCAGCATTTTTTAAAGGGAGATGAGGTAGGAGGGATGTTCCCAGCCCTTGCACTTGCAGAAGGAAGTTGAAAATGTGTAAGAATATAACAAAGCTGGAAGCCAAAGAAAAACTCCTTGTTCTTTAAAACTGTGACCACCTCTGGGATGGGGTGCCTACTCATAGAAAGAGGACCCAAGACAGAGCATGGTAATCCCTTTCTCAGGCTGAGCGCTGGTTTTGAGTTCTGAGCAGTGCAAAGTTTGGCACTGGTACCGCTGTCTTTCAAAAATCAACTCAGAGCATTCCACTCCCAGGCATTGTGCTTGTCTAACGAATAGCAGGGAGATGGCTGCTGGAACAGGAGCCTTCCTTAGGCTGGTCTGGCAAACCAGTAAGGTGCATCAGTCCCCTGGTAGCCTGCCCCAGGGCAGGGAGACGTGCTGGGAGAGGTCGTGAAGCACAGAATGGCCCCTCTTTGTCCCACGATAGTCCCCAGCAGTTCAAATGAGCAGGAGCACGCTTGCAGGAAGGTTCGGGGGTCTCAGTGCAGTTGCCATGAGGTGAGACACAACTTGCTGACGCCTTTGCTGTCTCTACCTTTCCCTGGGCACTTGGGGTTGGCTCCAGCTCCCACCAAAGTCCCCGAAAGGTGGCCCCGAAGCGGCTGCATTGAGTCCTTCCATTCTCTTCAGGAGAAGATGCGAACTCCTCGAGTCTGAGGGAACACTGGGGTTTAAGCATTGTGCTTGTTTTTCTAAATCCCCAGTGACTCACCCTGCACCACAGCATCTTTTCCCGTTAAGGCTGTCCATAATTTCTAGCCTTGCCCGTGACCTGGCTGGAGTCGGGCTTCTCTGAGCGCTGCAGGGCGTCTTGGAAGGATGCTTCAGCACAGATCTGCTTCTGCTCAGATCTGATCTGTGGAGGAGCTGAGAGCTCTCTGTGCAGCTCGCGCATTGAAATGCAAACCTCATCACGGTACAGCTTGTGTCTGCCAACATCCCTTTGACAAACTGATAATCCATGATAATAGAGAATTTTATCTTCATTCTTAAACATCACCAGGCATGATTATTAGTGTCTTCCTATTGCACAATAAACAACACGGAGCCCTCAGCTTTTCTGAAAGCAAGAGGCATGCAAGTTACATCTGCACTGTGGGTGAGCCGTGCATTTGCCGCTTCTGCAATTGGCCAACAAACCCCTCCAGATTTCTGAGGCCAGACTGTTGCTGCTGGCAGCTTATCTCTTTACTTAACGCTAGCGCAGACTCTTGGGGTGAAAAGCTGGGCCTGTTGAAATCCGTGACAAAGTCCTGCTCATTTCATTTGAGTCGGGATTTCATGATTGATCTCTTCATCTCTGAGTGGGCAGGAGAGCCTTTTCTGGAGCGCAGAACGTGGAGACAGTCAGCTTCTGGTCACACAGAGGGCATGCGAGTGGCTGGGTACCGCAGCGCTGCCCTGCCCTGAGCCAGGGCAGGCAGGAGCCGCAGGACTCAGCCTGTCCGTGCCCCTGCTCGAGCACAGAGCATGCCAACCTGAACGCAGCACCCGGTTCTCACCGTCAGAACTCAAACACATCTCAACAACATATCCTGAAGAATGCTGGTTAGTGGGCAGGCCAATAACTGCTTTTTATTTCGGTCGCTTGGTAACTTTCATGTGACCCCCACCATCTGATGAGGCAAACAGTGCTGCTAGAATCAAATTCATAATTCTCTTTGCCAAGCATGAACTTTTCCAAATCAAGGCAGCTTTGATTTGTTCACTGGTATGTGGGTGGAAAGCTGCTCTTGCATATTATAACAATACAAGGGGCCGTGTCACCTTCCCAATGGCTGCAGTGGGCTGTGATACCGCTGAGATCGTCCACAACCATCTCTTAAAAACACAGTGGCTGTTGCACAGTCATAGGAATGCTTATGGTCAATGTTGAATCAGGAAAAGCCTTAGAAGCAGCAGTTCAAAGAAGGTTTCTGACCAAATATAGAGAAAATAACTGGTATGCTTAATCTAATTGGGAGCAAAACCATATATAACCTTAAACACTGTTGCTCATCATGATGCAATAATGGCACTTGCATTGCAAAGCATAGCGACAAGTACAGTCCTGATTCCCAGGGAATATGCTGTACTGCCCACTGGCCTCTCCTGCTTCTGTGAACAGAGCAAACTCATAGGGCCAGCTGCTCCGGAGGGCAAGGACCCTGTGCCTCGCCTATAACACTGCGGCAGAATTGGCTTTCCTTTCGTAGTTCCTGAAACCTGCCATGATTTGCTTTTACTGTCTAAAAAGCAGTTACACAATCCTTCATCTCATCTGCTGTTTTCTGCTGAAAACCTCAGGGGTGGCCGTTTTTTTTTTTTCTTTTTTTTTTTTTTTTTTTTTTTTTTTTTTTTTTTTTAGTGTTGGTGCTTTGTTTTTGTTTTTTCCTCTTAAGAATCCCTTTATTTCCTAGACACTTTGATGTGCCTGGCCCCTTGTTCTTAGGACAACACCTTGATCACAGAGCGCCTTGGAGATAAGTCTGGTTGTGTTGTTTCAAGTTATTTCCTCTTTCTCTTTTTATGGTAAACATTGGTAGAGCTCCACTGAAACACTGGCTGAACCTCTAGCCCAGTACGTGCTTTTGCTTTTGGAGAAATCCTAAAATGTCTTTTCCTGTGCTCCTGAAGTGCCAACAGTAAAACCCCAGATAAGGTGGAGGTAACAGGAATTCAGCTGTGAGCATGCTGGTAGCAATGTGGGGTTTTCTCCTTTTGCCCTCCCTGCTGCCCCAGTGCCTACATGCCTGTACTGAGCCTCGCTACAGCTGACGTGCGCTTGAGTCATTGCTCAGATCCGCTTCTGGCACAGCCTGTGTCAGCGTTAATCAAATAAAGAAAAAAGAGGAGTAGGGGACAGAGGCTGACTTCTCTGCAGCCAAGGCATTACCGCTCTCTAGACTAGAGGCAGGCATTTTGTGAAGTGCGGGTGGGGGCTGTGCTCTGCTGTGGGGCTGGGGCTGCTCCAGGGGGGCTGCTCCAGGGGAGGGGAAGGTGGGCTGGCTGTGTGTGTGCGCCTGTTCGTGCCAGCAGCCCAGGCTCTGCCAGTTAGTTACCCTCCTCCCTTTGGTTTCCCCTCTGCTGTCACAAAGGTGACCCCTTCCTTCCTCTTTTGTACCAGGGTGGGTGTGCAAGGGGGTCTGCTCCACACAGCCCATGGTGCATGCAGATGTCTGTGTGCAGGTGCTTCCCCTTGGTTTCCCATTCCAGCACGGCTTTGGGGTTGAACTCCAGCTCTGGCAAGGGGTCTGTCACTGCTGCTTTTGTTTCGGTAAATCAAACAGCACAGCTTGAGCCTTCCATTTTCTTCCCCCGCCTGTTTCCCCTCTCTTCCTTTCTGCTGTCATATGGTGCTTGCAGGGCTCTGCTCACCCTGGTCAGACCCTTGCTTCCCATTCAGTGTGTTCTCTTGTTTGCCTTCTGTTTTCATAGCAATAACAAAAGCCAAGAATTGCCATTGCTCCCCCTCCTGCCCTCATCCCTTCTCCACACCCTGGGCACTGTGCAGATAAGGGGTAATGTCCATAAGCCTCCCTGAGCAGCCTTGGTGAGGTGCTCCTGCCTCAACATCTGCTGGGAGCTGCGGAAGATGCGTGCCCTCCTCCTCCCCGCCTGCCTGGCCACATGCTGGGTCACCGTGCCACATGGCAGCGGAGATGCATGGCTCAGGCCTAAAGTTCAAACCTGTCACTTCTGCCTGAACGGGCCAGCCCTGCTGCATGAGGGAGACGAGGCTGCAGTTGGTGTTGGGGAAGCAATGAAAGTACAGGCTGGGGAAGCAGGAAGAGAGAAATTACTCATAAAATCGCAGGCACAATTACAGCAATTGTTCTGGAGATCAGGAGTGGGAACAGGCTGATGCAGTGTGGGGGCATCCATGAAGCAGAGAGGAGGCATGGCAGGCTTTGCTCCTACTGCCCGCTTCCCACCTCTGGAGAGAAAGAGGTCTGGAGAGAGATGCTGTGGGCATGGGGCTTCTCCCCGAGCTGAGAGGTCACCACAAAGGAGCTACAGTGTTGCTGCCCTACAGAATGTGGCACCACTGGTTTGTTTCCTACTTATTTTTCTATCATTAACATAAACAATGCCCCTGCAGTCATGCTGCAGTTTGGGCAGGTAGCAGGAGGGTTCCCAGCCAGGCCAGGCTTCTGGGCCCCCAGCTCTCTGTCATAGGCCTTGTCCGTTCACCCCCATTTAGCTATGGCCAGGGAAGTTGAACTTGAGTTGGCAGACATCCGGATGAGCTCAGCCAGTGAAACCTGTGGCTTTTTGTGCCTCCAACTGGGAATTTGCCCAGGCGTTGTCTTGGCGGTCATGGGCAGGCTCCTGATACAGATAAGACTTTGGCTATGAATCAAAATGCAGGAAAAGAGTGAATTATATGCAAAATGGTCAATAGCTCCTCTATAGTACAGTGTGTTCAGCAAGGGGATTGGCAAGCTTTGATCTCGTGTCCTCAGCCCCTGCTCTGGGCAGAAAGCAGGCTGGTTCCTGCTGGGCCAGGCAGGCAGGGGGGCCTCTGCCGCGCTCCTCAGGCCCAGGACCTCCTCCCCCTGACCCTGGCCTCTCAGGGTGCTGGGGTGCAGGGGAAACACGGGACCTCCGTAGGCCACAAGCAATGAAAACAGAGGATCAGGCTGCTCAGGCTCTGCTCTGGGGCCCAGGGCAGCAGCTCGCAAGTGGGCATGCAGAAAGTGGCCCTCAGGTTGGGCCGCGGCCTGGGCTGGAGCCCAGCGCTGTGCTCAGGGGCCGTGTCAGGGTTCTAGTGACACAAGGATAAAACCCGAGATCCTGCTGCACTGCCAGGCACAGACAAAGACCTGGGAACAAGCTCAGCAGAAGGCCTCATTTTGAGGCCATGGATTTTTTTCTTGGCAAAACTGATGCTGGATACACCAGCCCTCATCCCAATGTGGCCCGATGCTGTTCACACGAACTCTTCTGGTCTGTGGCTGTAAATGAAGTGTTTTTGTGCTCTTAGTGGTGCTTACAAGGCCCTGGTGTCCATAGCAATATGTGTCTGCCAGGTGAGAAACCCAAACAGTAAATTCCCCACGATGGATCACAGGAAAATCTCATGCTTCTTTTTTATGGGAATCATGGAGAAGTGCACTTGCTGCCCTTCCATCTTTCACAATGGCCTGTGCTGAACTGCTATCGTTCTGGAGGAGCAGGGCTGGACAGGACTTGCCAGAGATGGTTTCTGCTCTCCTGCTCAGCCAGAGGCATTTTGAGCAACCCTGGGCGCTCCCAGCCCCAGCACGCTGCCTGCACAAGTGCTGGTGCCAAGCCGTGGCAGAGCCCTGCTGCCAGCCACGTCCTGGCCAGGCAACCCCTTTAAGTGGCAGCAGGGTGGAAATGTCCAGCCCAGCCACTGCACCAGCACTGAAGCAACCAAACGCTTCATCTGGAGCTGGGGCTGATGCCAACATTTGCCAGAGTGGTGCTAGGCACAGCTTCAGCTGCAAGTGGGAGCTCCCTTTGCAGTGAAATATGTGCATTCATGCATGTCTGTGTGTGCGCTTGCATGCCCAAGACATCAAATTGGATAATTTATATTTGGCTTACCACTTATTTTTATGCATTTAAACATTGCCAGCTGTGTTAATTATAACTGCATCACACTGAATGCTTCTGTTCTCTCTCTGACTTGTTATTTCTCCCAGTGGTTGTTCTGTCTACTTCATGAGTGACACAATGCAGTTTCTTTCACACAAGCAGTCTCAAGCAGGAAATTGTACCGTAGAATATACATTTTTTAGCATTTCTTAATTTGGACTGGCAGGATCCTGGGTTTGTTAAAGCAGAAAGAGAACTCATAGCTGGAATCAGCTATGATGGGGCTGAGGTGAACGGAAGAGCAGGAAAGAAAAAGAAAAAAAAAAGTATGTTATCATCTCTGGGAGATTTAAAAAACATATGCCTCCCCTCCAGTCCTCCAGACTATTGAGCTTTATCAGTTTTTACTGCAAACTACAAATGCTTTTTGTGTAATGACAGCTCTTTAATTAGAACTTGGAAGCAATAGCATCTGCTGATTATAGCATGGTCCAGCATGTTCATATTCCTCAGTTTTATTTCCAGCTCTGCAACTAAATTGCTGCATGCCTCAAGGCAAGTGACTTCACCTCTTAGTGTCATTACTTCCATGGATGGGATTAAAACCTCCGTTGGAGATCCCCAGACAGAATCTGCTATGATGGCACAGTCTTAGATCACTTTTCCATGCTGAACATGTTTGGGAACCCATATACCAATGCAGCTGAGGGGGGTCTGGGATTTGCCTTGTCCATGTATACCCCTGTGAGATATTCCATATTTGAACAATGGAAATTTTATAGGCTTTAATTAACTGTCTGGGCAAGAAACAACAGCTTCACAGTAATGAGTCCTCACTTGCTTGGAATGCCATTTAATACACGATCTCTCCTCACCAGAGAGATATTAAGATCTGTCAATCCAGAGTGTATTGCTAGAGTGACAAAAATAGGGGAAAAGCCCTCTCAGTCTGAAAGCAGTGCTGCGTTCTGTTTGTAAAAGGATTTGTTTCCCCAGGGGGATATTATATACTAATGATTATGAAAAAAATGAAGCAGTGCAGTTCAGAAAAAGACATCACAACTAATTCTGCTGTCTGCAATCTCTCCCCTCACCTCAGTTGTAATATGCAGGAAGATGACAGTGGTTGCTGTGATACCACTGCTTAAATCCTTCTTTTTGAGATTGCCAGTCTGAACACGAGGAGTAGAATATTTATCCTTACAGCCAAAGCCAGCAGAGTTTTGTGCAGTCTCTGAAAAAGTCGCTGCAGTCCTTGTCATTAGGGATTTCAAATGAAGGCACAGAAAGATTTTTTTTCTTTTTAAGTAGTTCCAGTGATTAGATCAAACTGGGGCAAAGTCAGAAGGTAAGTACCCAAGGAAAGGGAGGTCAGAGCAGTACTGAGAAATGGCAGAAAGGAGAGTAAATTAGTGTTATGTATGCTTATGGACAAGTGGTAGAGTAAATTGTAACAAGCATGTTTTCATTTTCTTTCTCTTCTTGCTTTAAAAATGCTCCCCAGATCTGTGAGTACAGCACAGCAGAATGCCTGCAGATATTTTGCAATGCCGCAAAAGCTGACCTTGAAAGACACCAGAAATCTCATTGGGAGCTTTATCCGTTTGCAGTGGAAACATTAGGTCTTTAATAGTAAGAATGTTTCAATAACTTTCTGGGATTTTTTCCACTTTGGCACAGCTGTTCCCTGACAGATTGCAAAAGAGAGGAATTCAGTAGTAACAGCTTGATCCAGCAGGATGCTAAAGCTGCTCTGTGAGGGCCGCCTGCCCTCAGCCCCTACGGACACAGAGGATGCTGGGGGCGCTCAGTGTCGCGCAGGATTACTCAGCTTTTTGCAGTCTGGAGCCTTTCTTACCCACTTGGCCTTGCAAGTGACTCTTCTATTTCTGTTTCTGTGGAAATGAGCCAAAAACCGTGCCATTCTCTGAGGGGACTCATTAGCCTTTCTGTCTAGGAAAGGGCTTATTGTTGTCATGTGAAAGCCAAAGAGCGATGATGCTCCTTGACAATTTATGCCTGTATTTTTCCCTCATAGGCAAGCAGCATCTAGATGCTGGATTTAGTAACAGCAGCACCATAACTGAATTGTTTATCACGGTGTATTAAGGTTATGTAGAGGAAATGCCAAGGGAAACAGCTTCCCCCCATCTAAACTTGAGCGTATGCTCCAAATGGGTGTTTATTCTAATAGAGTTTAACCGTTTGGGAAGGGGTGCTTTTTAAATCAATTAAACAGAAAGCAAAAAGTAGTATCTTTGCTGCAGCTGGCATGATCAGCACCAGTTAAGCTGTGTTCAGACCTAAAATACCTACAGTTGCACAAACAGTCCCTCGGCTTTTCCCACGCAGTGCCAGTGGGGTCAGCGGTGGGGTTCTGGCCAGCTGCAGAGGGCCAGCAGCCTGCTGGCCCTTACTGGTACAGCTGTCTTGTGGAGCACTGTACTGCAGAATCCTCTCTTGTTCAAATAAACACAGAAAACAAAACATCTTCCCTCTTTTTACCCTTACCTTTCCTTCATTCCTTGGTGATTTCTCTCCTGCTGTCAATGACCAGATCCTTTTTAAAGGTAATATGGGCAAGTCCCCCAGACTGGGCTGCTGATTCATTGCCAGGTCAAAGTCAAAACAGCAGAGAAGCAAATCAAACATGAGCTAGGCAGGACACTATTTGGTTATTTTAGAGGCAAATCCTTGCTTTGGTAAACTGCTTCTTCAATACAGCAGCAGTAGTTTGTGTAGAAGGATGTCCCTACTTCCCACCAAGCACCACCACGTGGCTGCCATACGCCGGGAAGCACTCAGCCCCTTCTCACCTGCTGCTGAGAGTTTCATCTGAGCAGGGTGGTACTTTTTAGCCACAGGACTGGTAATTTTTTTAATTGTTCCAGCTTGACTGCATGCAATCATCTGCCCTTCAAGGAGAAAATGCAAGGAAGGATGGTCACGAAGGTCATCTTAGAATTCCTCCTCTAGGTCTAGTTTGAAAACTTCCTATTTGATCTGTGCTGAAATGCAGATGAGCATTTACCCAAACAGAGGCTGCCTTTTCTGCCCTTCATCAACCTTTTGTCATTAATGATAGAAATTAACATTGGGTTTCAGCTCACAGGATATAAAAATAAACATATAACAAAGCTGAATTACGGTCCGCTGTTGTATATGTGTATTTAAGCAGGTGATAATTATTATTATTCCCTTGAAGATTTGTAAAGCATAAAGCTGTGTACAAGTACCTTCAAATATAAGCCTTGCTTTGTTTTGTTTATTTTTAATTAATAGAAAGTTTTTCCATGATGAACTGCAAAGCCTGGCATTAAGCTGCTGCTCTGGCTGAATCAGAAAATGCAGCCTACCTGCCACCTGCTCCAGAGCCGTGGGGTCAGAGCAGGCTCTGAGCTGCCACCGTGCCTCTTACCCCCCTTGGGAACTGCTGTCCTCATGGCTGGGGTTTTCTGCTGCCGAGCGGTGATTTCCTGCCTCTGTGAAGCAGAGCTGTTCTCCCCCTCCCCATACAAGTATGACCGCGTGTATTTATTTTGAAAGGCTGTATGCAGAAGTCTTCAGGGTTCCTCTGTATCGTAAGGAAAAATTAAAACCAAGTGAGCAGTTGCTTCTTTAAAAAAGAAAAAAGAAACAAAAGCAAAGCAAGTGATTTTGTGTTGTGTAGTGGGGTGCACTGGCTTCTGCATCTACTGAGGATAATGGTTACAGATTTTTACAGCATACCATGACTTATGGTTTCAATTTGTCCCTCAGGTCCCTAAGGCCAGGCTTGCATTAGCAGCTTGTGATAACAAGGAAATGCTGGTAAAAGGAAAGATGTCTTTTATGCCGTTTCTGTAGCATTAAAATCCCATTGCAGGTGTATAATTAAATCAACACATTTTTCCCCATGTAGGTTATTTGACTTGCTGAGCTGAGAGATGCTCTGCCAGGAAAAACACCCTTTACTAGGAATGTTTGTCTTTTTCACTGCATTGAGAAAACCCAGTTTTAGAGACAAAGCAGTTATGTCAAGGTTTTGTTTTGTTTTAGCCTAGATTGTGTCTTCAGATCAGAGATTGGAAAGTATTTTGGAGAGCAGGTAATTGCCAAACTGCCTGTAGTGGTGTGACTCTTGGGAACCGAAGTGCCATCGACTGCCAGTGTCATGTGTGACTGTGACCGCCTGTTCTCTGTCACCCAGGCAGCAGCCTCTCTTTCTGATGAAAAATGAATTCTGATAGAGGCAGGATCTACATTCTTTCCTACAGAAATACCAGCATCAAAACTGTGGGGAAGAAAGATATATTTCACTTACAGATACTCTCTAAGTGAGTAGCATAACTGAGGTATAAAAGCAACTTTTTCAGTAGAGAAGGTAAGTGCTCTTTTGATTCTGGTTCAGCAGACTGTTTAAGCAATGCTTATCTCTGCTATAGATCTGACTGGTTAAAAAAATAAAAGAGAGAACTGAAGTGTAGTAGCCAATTCTCCAGTGCTGATTTAAGGCTTTTCTTCCTTCTGTGGTTTTCTTCTGTCTGTGGTTTGTAAGGAAAAAAAAAAAAAAAAAAGGCCAGGAGGGCAGCTTCTGGCTGCTGTGGCAGCACTGAACTGCGGCCAAATGGTGCAAAGCACCCTTTTATCCAGGGAAGATAGCAGCAGATGCAACAGACAAGAAGGGAAAAGGTATTCCCAAATTTTCCAAGGCTTCCAACGGTGTTTGCCAAGCAAGGGTTAGAAACAGACCCTGCCAGCCACTTTCAGGCTGCTGTGTTTTTGCAGCTGATGTGACCGGCCTGGGGACAGCATTGCAAGAGGCTGGGGGAGCTATTCCTGACTCCCCACGTTGGGTCCAAGTGCCATTGTGTCCTACGTTTTTGGCATTGCTGAGCTTACAGCAGATAAGAACAGGCTACTAAAAAGAGTAACACAATAGGTGCCCAGCTTGGATTACTGCATTTCCAGGAGGCACAAAGTGGTGGCTGAGCACAGGCAAACCACAAGGTGCTTGACCCAGAGCCCCCACCGAAGAGGGGGAAAGCAGGAGCCCATCAGGCACTGCATGATGGTTCTTATTCCCACTGGGCAGCAAGCAGATGTGGTAATTAAGGCAAATAACCTTATTGTCACGTACGGGGATTTATGCCTATTGCTATCAGCAATTTTGACAGCTCAGAAATAGGCTGTGTTGTTAAGGCGATGGATGTTCAGGGATGCTGGGCTGTGCTCAGCAGGTTCTGCTGCTCTGAGGAGAAGGGTGAGACTTGTGACCTGCTCATTTTCTCCATGTTTCAGTTCTTCCTATGGAGCTGACAGGCTCTGGGCTGGGAGAGGCTCCAGGAGCCAGCTACTGTTTTCCTCCACAGTCTGAACCTTGATTCTTTTCCCACAGAGATTTGAATTTTGAGCAAACCTGGGATCAGGTAGTTATTTTGGGTGGAGATTGTGTAAAAGCCTGCGGTTTCAGCAGAGTTTTGCTTTGAGTATTGGGTGGAAGCCTACACTCCAAGTGAAGTTTGGGTGCTGCCAAGGAAGCTGCAAAGGCAAAAATGTTCACACAGATTTCTGAAAGTCAAAGTTTCAGATTTATTCAGCACTACAATACAGTATTCTCCGTTCCCAAGGCATAATGCTGCCTCAGTGAGAGCAGCAGCATGACCGGCCTACTTTGGAGGCAGCATGCTCCTTCTGCTCCTCACCATTCTTCCATCCAAGCACTACTTCATGACAGTTTTACCTGAGGTGTTTCTGCGTGAAAGGGTAGGAGCCTTGTTAGGATCCTGGTATTTCAGTCCCAAACTTCCCTCTGACTGTGGGAGAAGTGGCTGGCAGATATGGACATCTGCATTCCAGACCAGAGAAACATGGGAACGGTGAGCCCTGTTCAGCAGGAATGATGGTTTAGCGGTAGCATGGCCTACTGCCATCCTGCTGCTTATCTGTAGGGCCCTGCAGACTCTGGGGTCCTTTCAGTCATACGTGTAAAATGCAGTGGTTGAGCCTTAGGCACTTGACCTGCTTCTCTGTCTGCGGGCTAGTTGCTGGTTCCCGGCTAGTTACTGGTCCTGCTGTGTGGGTGGTATCTGGTCTCCTACAAAGCCTAGAGTTTGACAGGGCTGTATGCCGCTGTGCTCGATCTTTATTTAAATGCTAATCTGTCAGCAGGCCACAGATGTAGTTTTCTGTCCCTTCCCTCGCTGGTCAGATGTCTTGGCTGCATGCTGTGTTCCCAGAGGATTTTGCTGTGTCCTGTGAAGGATGGGGATGTGGCTGTGCCCTTTATTTCATTACAAGTTCAATGTCTTTTGGAAGTGTCCATGCTGAGGTTCGTGTGTAAGAAAAGAAGGGACCCAAATACACACAGTGGGCTCCTTTCCCTAAGGGGAGGCACAGCATCGGTCTCAATATTCAGTGCTCTGTTATAGCTCTGTCCTGTAACGGGTTAAATGAAGAACCAAATATTAATACTACAAAGTGGTGGGGGAGCCTGCTGATATGAGATCCAAATTTGTGGCATCTTTTTAGTTGTCACTGTGAGTGTCCTCCATCCCTAAAGCCTCCCCCCCAAGTACACAAATGGAGCATCTAGAAGAAAAGAGCTCTGTAACCTCCCAAGATGAGGACAGAGACACTGCTCCATTTGTCCTCGTCTAGCATGCTCTCCATGCTGGAGCTGGAAGTCATTACCTGGCATGTGTCCATCTAGTTTGGACTCTGACCTAAGCTTATTATGGCAGTTTCCTCTGTAGATCTGTACAGTACTGATTTCGCTGCTGCACTGATGAAAGAATAGCTGTTTGGCAGCTTAAACACTACCTCTTTGCTTCCAATACACCCTTGTGATCCACTCAGAAGATAAGGGCTAATAAGGCAGGACTGTAGGTGCTTACAGTTTCCCACCTGTGCTATGGGAAGGAAGCATGTGCCCGTTTCAATGGGAAGTCATCTGGGATGCAGGAAACCTGCTCCGGAACAGGCAGTGCTGGAAGGCCCTGGGAGCATATATGAGTTATATGTAACTCAGAGCATTATTAAGTATGTTTCTTGTCCCAAGGGACAAAATGAGGAAATGAGCCCCATTCATCTTTGCAATCAATGAGATTTTGTCTGAGCAAGTAGGGTAGGACTCAATATGTTGACTAACCTTTTGGCAAAAGCAGGGATTTAAATGAAAAAGTTTAATGCTATACTAACTCTGCTTGTAGTGAACTCAGTAGACAGAAACAATAGGTTTTCAAAGTAGGATATCAAAAGCAAATCTGCAACTAGGTGGTCCTGGATAGATTTAATTGAAGGATATCTAAACTGTTTATTCTTTCCCAGGGGTAAGGAGAGTCATGAATAAACCAATGTGTGTTTTGATTGACAGTTAATGGCTTCATTCAGCTCTGTCCCTTATCTCACCATGAGAAATCGTTATTGAACAAAGCTCTATCCAGACTGGGTGTATAAATGTATTAAGCCATTTCCATTTGAACCTGATATCCTGATCTGAAGTATTCTGTAAATATACAGGTACATTCCAGTAATGATAGCATCTGCTTCAAAAAGAAAGAAATACCACGTCATTTTGGCTATTTGTAATGATCACTAAGGGTAGCTGCAGTTTCCCTGAGAATAGCTCCTGTTTCATTTTACTGCAAGATCATTTATATAAAGGATTTTGTGGCACTTTAAGCTGCCTGATCGTCATATACAATACAACCTCTGTTCAATTCTTTCCCTTCCTTTTTTCTCTTTCCTCTATTCCCACTCCTTGTAATGGTTGCTCAAGAGCTTTAGCTCCTGGGAGAGGTTTTGCTGCCTTCACCAGTCTTTAACACTGTTCAAGATTTTACACTGTTCATTTACAGGGTCAAGACTAGACAGCTAAGGTGAGGATGTCACAGGAACATTTCCATGTTTGGGGTGGCATATCTGTTGCTTTTAGACTCTGAGTATAAATAAATAGTATAAATACGATCTCTTATATGCAACCACTTATCTTCATAGAACATGTAGGACTGTTTAAAGATGGTTGCATCTGTGCTACGTGGTGACAGCTTCCTCCTAGCTGTGACCTTAAGGCTTAAATGTCTTCCTATCCAAGTTGCTGAGATGACTTTTGCTGGGCCAAGGGAAGGCTGTGAGGGAGGCTGAGCAGGTAGAGCAGGTACGGCGGGGAGATGGGTTTCTCAAGCAATATCTAAGCCTGCTTTAGCATCTCTGTTGAAAGCATGAGAGCTGCCAGTGCTGAAGACCAAATAACAAGAGCCAGCCACAAGCTCTGGAAGGAGGTGCCAGCCAAGAGAGTGTCCTGCCTGAGCTCCTCTCAGAACTCCTTCATGCTGAGCTGACAAAAGGCTGTGGACTTGCTGAGCGGCCTGCACTGGGCAGGCAGGGCAGTCCAGGCAGGAGGCAGTGCTGAGGCCCAGATGCCAAACTGACAGCGTTGTCAGCCATGTTGGTGGGAGATCCAGGCTGAGGCATTTGGCCTGCCAGTAGCACCTCTCTTAGAGGTGCTATTTGGACACCAAGTCTACAGAGGCCACGTGGCTTCTTTGAATTTCTTCTGCTGAGTCTTGCAGACTGGCAGTGGTCACTTCTCACTGAGCATGCAAACAGAAAGCCCCAAACCTGAATCTCGATTCTAGAAGCACGGGGCAGATTAGGGCCTTCTGTTACTTTGTGCCCAGCAGAGCTCGGCCAGGACATGGGGTGTACTTTGTTCCCCATATCCCTCAGGAGCTGCCCCGTGCTGCTGGGAGCCAAAGCACCCAAAAGAAGCCAAGGCACAAAGGGGAGAAAGGGACTGGCCTGTGCCAGCCTGGCCAGCCCTGGTGACAGCTCAGGGCCTCCAGGGAGCTGTGGGCTCTGGGCTGCGAGAGCTTGTTTCTGTAAATTGACCTAATCTCTCCTTGGCTGTTCCGGCTGTACTGTGACTAATGTGTGCAGGTTGCAGTTAGAGGGCTGACGTCTGAGTAAGAGTGGGTTTTTTTTGTTTGTTTGTTTTGGCTTTTTTTCTTTCTCCCAGTGAGGCACTGTCAAGTCTGGGCCAGCTACTAGGGATGTAACAGCCTTTCTGCAGGAGGCCACACAGTCTACTTGCACTGACAGAGAAGGGGAGGTTTTTGTTTTGTTTTTAATGAAAACCATTATCTTCTCTCTCTCTCTCTCTCTCTTTGCTGGGTTAGTGCTCTTTGGCAGGACATTAAACTGGTTAATTTTTTCCTTACCCATCCTTTTCCACAAAACACGCTTCTATAGTTGTCTCTTTTCACAACTTCTCTTGCTTGAGTGAAGCATCCTGATTACAAAAAAGCTCTGGGATGCTGGTTAAGGCTTGGCAAAGTCACGAAGCCTCCTGACATTGGCAGCTGTTCAGGACAATCCCACCATGCGTAAACCTCCTCCAGAGAAGAGGCAGGAAGGGAGATCTGGTGCTCAACTTGATTTGTACCCCAAGAGCAGGGTCCTGAGTAAGGCCGCCCTTTCTGGTCTTGCTAACAAGGGTGAGCAGTGTGGTGTGGGCCTGTCAGCACAGCCCCGCTGCATATTATGACATGCGGAGGGAGAGAGAATTGCGGGTGTGGAGAACTGTGGGTGTAGAGAAACTATTCAGTGGAGGGTGAGGTTGAAAGAAGAGGATAGGGAAGAGCCAGAGGCATAGGTGTTAATTAGGATACCGATGAGGACACTCCTGCTGCTGTGGCATCGTGTATGACCTTCTTCTGAGTGAACCCTCTCTCCTGGGGCTTTTGAAGTGAGGAAGGGTCTTCCAGAGCATCTCATCCTCTGACTCGCTCAGGAACTTACCACAAGGTCCTGCAGCTCCATTCAATAACAGCCCTGGTGTCTCCAGTGTCACAGTTCCTGCACACCATCAATAGGCATGAGTTTGTGCCATGTATAACTGCTAGCACAACCGAATGTGTAATGGCATTCAGAGGCCATAAGTAATTTATGCTTCCAGAGTGGAAATGCTGACAGAAGACCTGGTAGAGTAAGTATCCTCAGATGAGGAAGAGGTGGTCCTTATGTTATCTGTATTGTTTCTCTGTATATAAGGCCCGGTAGCAATGAGGAAAAAATGAAATTTGCATTTTCCTATCTGCTCCTTTAGATGTAGGTGCCACATAACTCAATATAGAACATCAAGGAGTTGTGCTGAAAAGGAGCTCGTCCGCAGCAAGGTCACTCATGGGTCAGGAAGCAGCAAAACACAGTCTGTGCCACCCTGAGCAAGGAGGGAGGTTAAAGTTTCATGGTGTCATCAGCTGAGCAGAGTAGCTCTGTCAGTGTCTCGCTTGGTAGAAATTATTTATTGACAAAGTGGAGTTCCTGACCATCCAAAGGAAAATTCCTTAGGAAACTGTTGGGATTTCTCCCAAGTTAAGAAGAGCTATTTGGATCATGAATTGAAAACTGACCCAGGGATGCACACTGCCATCAATCAGTTGTATTTAGGGAAGGAAAGATCAAAAAACTCTGAGGCAGAGCCAAGCACTTAAAAGGCAGAAGTCTTTGCATTGATTCCAGTGGTAAAAATGACAAGCCTTGTGATTTTATGGACCGATTGCAGAGAAATGGTAAATATGAATAGGCCGAATACCAAGATCTTCATTACAGAAAAGAGCCACTTGAGAGTACCTAAGGTCTGGCCTTTCATCAGGGAGATACAATTATTGAAGAAGCTTTCATTTCAGTCCTCAGTCATAGCTTTGTGCTCAGCATCCTCAGCAGCCTTTTTTTTTCTCATATGTCAGCTTTCTTTTTGTTCCCATGCCCAAAAAAAAAAAAAAAAAAAAAAAAAAAAAAAAGACGAAACTACCTGCTCTATTTTTAATCCTATTTTTCTGTAGATAAGCTGCATGTTAGATGATTCATAGATCTTTATCACTTTGTAAAGTTTGGACTATAAAAAGCCTCCCCCTCTTTTTTGACTGGTAAACAACTATGTAAGCCTTGCTGCTGTTACTCAAAATCTAAGCACATACAGCACTTCTGAGATCATTTGTATGTTCCCTAATAATTAGATTCCCATTGCAGACCCTGTGGCCTTTGCAGAGCCAGCACAGAATATGTCCACTTGTGTGGCCTTCAGGAAGCATGACTGCCTGTTTTCATCCAGAAAGACCAAGCCGTGGAGCCCATCTGGTTAAGGAGAAGTTGGGCATGGGTGCACACTGCCAGTGGCTGGGTCCAGCAGTCTGCATCTGACGGTCATAACTTTAAAACCTAGTGCTGCTAATTAATACGGAATTTGCATGTGATGAAGGTTGGTGCCAGCAGGGCTCTTCACACTGATCCATCTGTTCTTAGGACAAGTGTGGTGGCCAGCCTTGCAGTGAGGTCTTCTATGTCTGTGAGTTGCTCAGTGCCTGTGGTAGGGCCCTGTTTGGTTGTAAGAGGAATGAATGAGGGGTGCGATGTCTCCTCAGTTAGGAGATAGGCTACTTCTCTTGAAATGAAACTCACCAATGGAGCTAACTGCCACTGACTGCTGTTTGAATTACCTTCTTTAGTTCGTATGTCTTCTCCAAGGTGAGTGAAGTCTAGCCCAGATCCACAGGAGAGGAATTTCAGTGAAAAAGTGCATCAAGGGCATTTGAGAAATTAGTGCTAGCTTCTTCGGGCAGGATTTTCTTATTAACATTGTGTTTTAGAAACAAAATAATTGTGTGGATTTGCTTTTATTATTATTATTATTATTTTTTCTTTCTTTCTATGTAAATAAGAGCATAGGCTAGAATGGAGTGGAATTTGAGTATGCATTGGATAAAGCCTGAAAAAGCTTTGTCTTCAAAGGTACTTCATTGTCAACAGAAGCTGGAGCTTCTTTTGAACTAAAACTGTGGAACTGGATTAAACTAGCAACTTCTTTGTGGCTCTAGGAACAGCAAATCCGAGCGTGGACTTCTGGGGCTCCTCAAACTTTGTACATGAATCTCGTTGCCACCTAGCCCAGCTGAAAGGTGGTGGTTGCCCTTAAAGACAGTGTACAAGCTGTTGCAATGTAGTATTTTACAGTACCTATTAAATCCATCAGCTGACCCAATCTGTACCTGAAAATGTTTATCTTCTATCACACATTCACCTCCAATTAACAATTCAGTGGTTGCAAAGACTGTTTAACCTTTGTCCACAATTTTTCTTCCAAATTAAAATCATACATTAGTCCTCTCTCCTTTTTAGTGTGTATTAATATGCTTTCTGCATTCACTTTTTTAAATGCAGGCTAAAAGGAAGGAGGAAATAGCAGTGAGACTGCTCTGGCTCGCTAACCTTTTCAGGCTACTGAATACCACTGGGAAAACTGGAAGCTGCTCTGTAGATTATTTTAGCAATTGTACACAAATACTTTTAAGTCTGGACAACTGCTTGCACAAGGAAGGTTTTGGTTTGAAATAGTATGTGTACGTATATAGTGTGGAGGAGGATGAGCAAGGAGAAAGAGCAAATCTGACTTATCTTGAATCATGTTTGGTACTACTAGCAGAAAGCAGCAAATATTTTGCATTCCAGTTTAATCTCAGTGTACCAGACCCAAACCCTTCACATAGAAAGAGAGGTTTGATGCTTCAGGGACTCTTCTGCTTCTACCAGCATTTTTCCTCACCTCTTTTGTGGTCACTGACACAACTTAACATCCAAGCTGACTGAAAACTGAGCCCTCCTATCGCTGAGGAACTAGTGAGGGTGCAGCCACGGGAGTGCAAATGGTCTTCAACCTCACGGTTACCAGATTGTACTGGTTAGGGCTGCAGCTAGAGGGTGACACAGAAGCTCAAGGAATTGGAGGATGACTTCTGCCTTTGATGTGATTGGAACACGTGAGTCACAGCTGGGAGTACTAGTGGGGTAAGTGGCTAATTCTAGACTTGAGTATCTGTATCCTCCCTGCGTATCCTCTGGAGCACCTATTCATGAGGCAGCAGTGTTGGTGGAGCTGGAAGGAGGGCTCTGCCAGGGAATAAGGCCAGTATGGCAGGTCTGTTCTCCCAGCACTCCCAAAATCTGAGGAGGAGGAGCCCAACATCTCCAGTGTTAGTGTAATTACTAATACACAGAAGAGGTTATCCTCTTGGGGACCCCTGACATCTACTCTTGTGAGCAGTCTAGATCAATACTCCCTGTTTCTCCAACGTGCCTAGGGGTCTGATTCTGCTTTATGTACAAATCTTTGTGGCAATTTATGAAGACCAATTTTAAATGGTCACCCTACTGGGACACTGACAGCAGACACAGAGAAGCTCTGAAGAGTGGTGTTTTCTGCAGTGTGTTAAATCACAAATCCTGCAGTACAGGATGCAGCAAATAAACCTCTCTACCGGTCAGCTAAAATTAATATCAATATTAACTCAGGAGGTTTGCAAAGTTGATCTTGTAGGATTAGGCTAATTAAATGAAGGGAGGAAATGTGTCTGCCTGAATAGGTGAAAACAGAACATTTCTGATGAAGAATTTATCTTGGTGTGCTGGTAACTGATGTTACTGCGTGAGTTTGGCACCTCTTAATAGTTCTACTTTGTGTACCTTGTATTTTCATGCTGAGAACTGAACTGAATGTTTCTCTGTGGGTTTGTTCTGTTACAAGCTATTTGTTATTTAGCATCACAGTCATTTCTGGAGTCCGCGTCTGTATTTCTGGTTAAATGGTTGCTTATTACCTTTATACATTTATATAGCCAACAATACAATGCGCAGCCAGGGGTGTCATAGTAACACACTTTCTTCTAACAAGGAGGAGTTATACTGAATTTAAAAAGAAACCCAACCCCTAGAAAACTAGCATGTGAGAGGTGGTGTTTATATTGAATTGCTGGATGAAATTGTGCAACCTATACGCAACCAAGCATGGCCAGGTTGCCTCTCCTGCCAGGGATGCCACCCACATCTGTCTAGGTTATGCCTGCATCAGCTGTTTCCTCCAGCCCTGCACCCTGTGCTGAGCCTGCTGTTGCTGGGTGTTGCTCTCTGCCTCCTGCAGCTCCCCCAGGCTCCCTGCAGCTCTCAGCACCCTCTCCTGCAGGCAGTCACTCCTGCTCGGCACCAGGTGCCACCGATTTCCTGAGCTTGCTTGTGCGAGAGACCCTGATGGGCCGAGATCATGGCAAAAGCCTGGAGGTAAGTGAGTGTAGATTAAAGAGATGGTTTTTATCAACACGTCTGTAGATAAATGGCAAAGCACAGTAGCGATTCTGCAATTCCCTGTGTCAGGCAAGGCTCCCGTGGGCAGCTCTTTGCAGGAAGTGAAGAAGCTTTCTGGAAATACACTGAAATCCAAGAAACAACACGTACGGACCTAGAGCACAGGTTTCCTGATCAATTTGTTCATTAGGCAATGATTTGCTCTGAGAGCAGAAACAGAATTTACCTTTCAGAAGTAAAAGCAGTGTAATTTCTAGACTTACTCTGGGACCAGTTTGCCCACTTTTATTCAAGACGTAATGAAAACAAACCTTCCCACTCCGTAGCACCTAATACTCTTTCTGTATTGGTGGCCTATTTTTCTTAAGGACAGGGAGGAACCTTTGAGTCACTCATAATCTCATGCCCTCCTCCTCCTCTCATTTAAATATTAATATGATGAATTATTACTAGAGTAACAGCTGTGCACTACTCATATCACAGAAACATAACCTTCTCCTCCTCATCAGATCACGGCTATTCCTGACTAGCATTTTCTGGTCGACCTTCTCACTTGTTCTGTACTACTTTTTAAAAATCAGTTTGTTAGTTCTGGTGTGGTGTCACTAGGATAATTGTTTTATTCTGTTCTTTCTGCTTAAATATTAATGATACTGAGGAAGTCAAAAGATAGCTTCAGTAATGGTAAGTTAAATGTCTGTGTGTATTCTCTTACGAGACTTGTTTGTTTAGAGAGAGAAGCATATAAAGGACTAAGAGCAAACTAACTAACATTTAAAAACCTCTCTCTGAGAACTGCCAAAATAATAATATATTGTCTTTTATATAAATGAAAGCATTATGTATTAGTCAGCTAATATCTCTAGATAATTAAGAGGAATAACTAACGTTGTACTAAGAAGTACTAACACATTGCATTCTCTGTAAAGTATTGTAAGAGTGACTGCTGATAAACTGTGAGACAAATCTGTAAAGACTGATGAAAATAAATATTTAGCATTAAACAAAAAAAAAAAAAAAGAGGGGCTGTGGAAGAAAAACACTATGAGTTAGCTCAGTAAGACTAGAAATACAAAGGTAAAGTATTCACAGACAGATTTGAAAATGTTACTAAGTGTTAAGTTCTGTGGATAAAGGTCCTCCTCTGCTAAACGCCTTTTGACTGTTTCTTGTGTTTGTGCATGTGTGTACATGTGGTTTAATAAACCCACACATTCTTTCTCTTTTAAAATGTCACTCCTTGTTGTGCTTTCATGGTGGCTGGTTTTGTTGGCTTCTGGACCGCTGCTCTGGAGAAATCAGTTTTCCCGGATTTTCCCATTTGCTTATACTTAGAACTGGATGAAATTTTTCCCAAACTTCCTTCAATTTTAATTCACTGCTCTTGTTACTTAGGAAGAAAAAATCTGAAATACTCTTGCAAAGGTTTTTAAATGAAATGTCCATATTTTGATTGGAAAATTCTCATTTTAAAATGTTGATTAGCAACCAGTGTCCTCAAGTCAAACAAAATGCTTTCAATTTGAATGAATTATTGTTTTATTGATTTTCTTAAGTACCTCATGAATTTAATAGGGAACCTGAAAAAAGAATTGAGTGTGTCCCAACTTATAAACTGTGCCCTTCTTTTCCCACTCCTTAGGAAATTTGTAGAAACCTTGTTCCCCAGATAGCCTTAACAGTGACCAGAGGAAGGGAGGAGGGAGATTTTCTACTGCCCATGAACTTTTCCCATTCAAAATCAATGCCTAACCACATTTCTGGCTAGGGGAGGTGGTGGAAGACTGAAAACAGAGGGCTGAAAAATGTCTTTCTACAATCACTGAGCTCTCTGGTGTAATGTTAGAAGTTATGCTGTCACTTCTTGAATAACTTTTCCACGCCATGCTTTTTTTTCTGAACAAGTACTTCACTGGATACAAAGCACCCAAGCCTGACTGCTTGCAGTTCCCGTTGTAGCCAGCAAGGGTAAGCTAATGGACTGGGACGTGCTCATGCCAGGCAGGATTTCACTGGCAGGTAGCTAAGTATGCTCGCTCTCTCTGTATATGTAGTTATACAGATACTTTTTCCTGTGTGTGTTCTGTTCCTCCTAAAGTTCATGGGAGTCAGAAATGATTTTTATTTTCTTTAACTTACAGTTCACAGTTAACTTACAGTTGTTTGTGTTTTTTAATTCTTGTGAAGTGAAGGTATTGCAAATTATTTGACAATTATGTTGCTTTAATAGGGAAAAAAAACAACACTATAGCTTATTAAACTTGTAGCGTATCTCTAGATAAGATCCCATTACAGAGAGTCCCTTCAGATGATTATCTGCCGTGATTGCAAATGAACCTTGTAGCAATCTCGTAACAACCGTGCTCATGGACGGAAGAGAAACCTGCTGTCAGAACTACAAATAAATTACGTAACACAATTTAAAGCTCTAACAAAATGTTCCCTTGTTAAGAGGATTGCTATACTTAATGTGTGAGATGGAAATACTTTCTGAAGGTCAGGAATGCATCGAAGATAGATTAGATCTCTGCAAAAGACAAAAAATAGGTTTTTAGCAGAAGTTTTTCCTCCGTCAGACATTCAGCTTGGCATTCTCTGAAGCTTATATAAGCATAGCTTCATTACTGCAAATGCTGTGTTTTCTCTGCAGAGGGAGAGGAGTGTCAGTGCTAGATCTCTGCACGTGGGAAAAGATAACTGAAGGTAGTTTGGGAGCAGCGACTGCTCTTTGCCACCACCAGCAGCATAAATAAAGATTTGTTTTAAAGAAGAGACGGGCGGATTGGGGGACATATTTCCTAAGCTTCTGCCTGTGACATCCTTCAGCGTTTTGCTGAAGGATCACGAGCAGCTTGTGTACCTCCTTCAGGTGAGATGCTGAAGCTGCAGTGGGTGCCCAGCTGCCAGCACCAGGTGAGCCCAGGCGAAGTCCTGCAGGGTGGCAGCGGTGTGGGACCAGCTGAGCTCACGGCTGTGCTGTGGCCCCAGCCTGTGCGAGCAGGAGCAGCAGGATGGAGCTGTCTCATTTCAGGATCTTCTGCTCATGCCCATAACTCGGTAAAGGGCCCAGGCATGCCACTGAAGGACAGGGAGCTGGAATAGCCTCTGCTAGGGCTGGAGACCTGGGCTCTGAGCTGTGCCTGTAATCCAGGCAAGGCATCAGGACACTGAGTTGTGCTCTTCAGCTCAGTGACCTGCTCGTTTATGCTCAGTCAGGAGTTAATGCTGTCTTCATGAAACTGACAAAATGAGCCACAAAACCTGAATTTGACGTGTTGGAAAACAGCCCTGTGAAACCTAACTTTTCATAATAGGATTGAGGGGACAGGAGGGGAGTCTTAAAGTGCTTGTCATGTATGATAGCATGGAAATAATAAGAAAGTACAGCCTATGTAACCATCACAAAGGCAGGCTAATGTTTCCTGCCTCTTCTCTTCCCATCCCCTGAGCTCAGTCACATCTGGTTTCTGTCTGTTCCTGCAGCCAGCCAAAAGCTGAGATTATGGAGAAGCTGACACTGGAGATTATTTCATAGAATCGCAGAGTAATTGTATAGAACAGAACATGATAGGACACATTGAATAGGGCCCTCCACAGCCCCGGTGGCGAACGCTCAATGCCACTGTGAAGTCTTCCCCGTACCCCCAGCCACCTCTCACCAACCCATGGAGAGCACACCAACAGTGCTCCTTCTGTCTCAGAAACTCTCTCCAACCCACCTTTTTTTAGCCCTAATGTATCCCTGTGTAGAAAGGCCTTCGTACCACCACCTTTCTCAACACGGCTAGTGGCTTTCCAGCCCCCGAGACACGTCAGGAAAAGGCCACCTGGAAGTGCAAGGCAGCCAGTGTTGGGTGTCTGGGCAAGGTGGAGAAGAAGCTGTGTGTGCATCTGCCCCTTTGCCCACAAAGAGAAGTGATTGGGAGCAGGTACACGTGTGGGGAGCAGCTGTAGAGCAGCAGCATGGCTAAGCAGAACATTGCACCTGCAGCCTCTTGCTGGCTCTGGTGAGGCTGGGGAGCTCCCGTGTTAGGACTGCCTTGGTGCCCCCAGTGCTTGCTCTTTTTTGATAGACACGACTTTGGTGACTGCTAACTCTTTCCATGGGAAGGTTTTGTGCCAGGTATGTTTCCAAATCTGAATTTTGCTGGAAAACTTAGCTCAAATGCTTTGTCATTTTACAAAAACTGGTTTGGAGGAGAACACTGATTTTGTCTTACCTTTAAAGCAGGTGAACAAAAAGTCTTTAAAAGTCCCTTGCCTGTGCCATGACAGGAGCACACTCTAAAAATCTGGAATCAAAGATGCTTGTTTAATCTTTGTGGAAAATTGCCTGATGTCTTTGAACTAGAGACCTTAGGTTTTGTAGACTGGATAGATGTGGTAGCAGATAAATTCCCCAAGTGGTCTGTCAGTACTGGGCGTGCTCCAGCCGAGCTAACTTCTGAACAGGAATTTTCCTGTGACTGCATCCATGGACTGCTGCAGGCTGTGTTGGGTTTGGGCTCCTTAATTGCACATAAGCGGACTGTTCCTCCCATGCACAGCTTTTAATGGCTTCTGTTGGCTCAAGGTAAGAAGCTGGAGGCAGCTGCCTGGCTCACAAGAAGAAGAAAAAAGGACTGAATGGGTATGGAATTTTTAAGGAATAGGCTGGGGAAAAAAAACTTGTAAAAACGATATTTGAATTGGAAAGGAGAAAAGTAAATAGAACCTGGGAATTGACTGGGAGATGGGAGGAGACTGGGAGAAATTGGTTGAGTGGCTGAAAGGGAGTGGAAAGGCTGGCATGGAGGGTGTGCAAACACAGCTTCTTGGGGATGTTCCGGTGGTGGGGAAAATCCAACATCCTGGACAGAGTCTAGAATAATCTGCAAAAAGTTGAGAATTCAGGGCTTCTGGGATCTGCAGGTAGTAGAAGAAGTACCAATCACTTTGAAAAGCTGAATGGTAGAATAAAGTACCAATCACTTTGAAATGTTCTAGGAATCTCAAATTGTGCATCTGCTATTAAAGGCTACTGTGACCCTAATCGTTGTGACTCACTCCAGGGAAGCAGAAATGATAATATACTGGTAGCCGTGAAGATTGAAGAAACTAAATTAATGGGTATTTGCAGAGCCCTTAAACCCTGTAAAGTAAAACATTCTTCTGTAGTTCTGTCCTCAGACCAGGACAATACGTGATGAATACGACATAGGGCAGTACATGGATTTTATTTTTCTTGGTATACAATTACTGCTAATCAGGTGAGCACTATCCGTCTTGTGCAACGAATGGAGCAGAGCACTGAGCACTTGCAAGAAGAAAAAGGAGTATCTGCTCATGCAGTCAACCTGTGCCAGAGCAGATAGAGCCTGTTCTGATTACTGTGATTGTCAGGGTTGATATAGCTCCCTTGAAAGGTCAGAGAACTTTACTAGCTGACATTAAGGCCCATATTCCCATGTTCTCCTGCTATCTGAAACATTACAGCAATCAGGAAGATAAATTTTCTTGCTCCTCTGTGTAAAAAGGTTCAAAAGTTTCTGTTACTGCCCTGCTGTTTCATTTGATTTCAGCAGTTACTGCAGGTTCTTGGTTGAAGTTTTCCAACTTGACAATGGACGGTTGAAGCCTTGCCACTGATTTACCATTCCTCCTATCAATGATTACATCTGTGTTGTTTACTAACAAGTATCATTGGACCCAGGATGATAAACACTGGGTGCATGGTAGTACTTTGATCGCAAATGGTACATATAGTCCTTGAATAATTTTTACTACGAGCAAATGAATGGCCTTAATTATTTAAACGGGGGTATTATCACAGACCATAATAATCTCATTTTTCTCAAGTATTTAGATAGTCCATGCAGCTGTGGAAATACCAGCTTGGGTAATCTGTCATGAGAAAATAAATAGCCAACATCTTGAAACCTGTGCTGGGTTGAGGGGGAAAACAGCGTGTGTGTGTGTGTGTGCGTGTGTGCGTGTGTGTGTGTGTGTGCCAGACAGGCTTGAGAGTCCTAAGTCCTCCTTGGGGTTGCTGTTGGAGCAGCATGGTTGGGGCAGCAGCAGTGAGACTCCTTGTCCAGCCCTGCCAGGATGGTTCAACTCTGATGGCAAGAGGCGAGACTTGTGTCCATCCTTGGCTTCTGGGATGACTTTTCCAGGAGTCTGTAGCTAGAGAGGCTGTCTGTCTTGGAGAAGTAAGCAACAAAGAAAAGCTTAGAGGTTTGTAGGCTGCAGTCTGTCCCTGTGGGCTGCTATTTCAAGGCACAGACTGCCAGGAAGGGTTTTCCCACTGTTGTCTGGTGGCTGAAGCCTAATTGTTCATTGCTTTGGATGACCAAGTGGAATCCCCCACTGTGTAGCCTGACCTTGTCACAAATATTCTCCCTCTGCTGAGCACAAGTGAATGGACTTGCACACCTATCCTCCGTGATAGCAGGTGCAAGGGAACAGAAACTGGTCTTTCAGCTGGTTTGTGGCACCATGGGCTGCTGGGTACATCAGACGTACAGACCATAAAACAACTCTTGGTGTCACCCAGTGCAGTGTCACAGAGCACATATGTGATGACACCAAGGTCTGTTGAATTGCAGCAATCATGAGAACGAAGTATTGCAATTACAGCTGGTCCAAAGGTTGAAACTCTGCTTCTTTGAATCATCTCTCATGCTTTTGCTTTGGGAGTGTCTAGATTAAACAATAAGAAGAAATGTGAGATAATGGCTAGCAATTCTTCTGTTTACTAAAGTAGGCTTATCAGTAATTGATTTTAACTAAGGATTAAATGCTTCTCCAGTGTTTGATAAAACGCAGAGAATGAGGGCAGAATATCTTTCCCTTGCCACTAAATACAGCTTTAGATGTACATGTTATCTCTTAAGTTTTGGTTTTAACAGCCTTAGACCAAATGTAATTGAAATCTGTTTAGAGTTTTCAATGCTGGAGATAAGAGAATGCTGATACAGTAGAAAGTGGAGGGTTTCTCTACCTGTTTTAATCTTTCTTAATTCCAGCTCACTTGCAAAGTCAATCTTGCTACTCAGATCGTGAAAGGACCTGCATGCATAATGATACAGCGAAATATTTACCTATACTAGATAACTTTCTCTATTTTGAGCTGGTTCTTGGTGGCTTCTTAGCACTGGGTGTCCTGTGGAGGTATTCTGAGAAGCAGTCTGTATTAGCTCTATACAAGAAGAGCGTGTCTTTGTGGAGTAGACTCTTCAGCAGTTCAATGAATAGGCATGTGGACACGTTTTCTCAGAGGTCAAGAAACAAAAAAGATATACATGTTTTCTTTTCCAAGCACAGAAAAGAACAAAGTCTGGGTTTACAGTTCCAGGTGTTTTTGTTTTGGTTTGGTTTGGTTTTAAATGCTTGTGATCTAATGATCTAATGGATCTCGGGCACTGGCATTCTCACTGAGCTCTGCAAAGGCTGGCAGCCTTGGCCACCTTCTCTTTTAGCCTCTCAATCTCTTTTTCTCTCATGCACACACACACAGTGTGTGAACACCCACTAACAACTAACATCCACTAACAAGTGGATTTGCTTTTACTTACTTGAATTTATACCGAGGCAGATGTATTCTGTTTCTGTTTGCACAGCCTTTAATGGAGAAGGTTTGGGGTGGCCCAGTTTCAAAACTGTTTGTCATACTTCTGATAAAGGTAATATTTCAGAAATAACAAAAAATCAGTCAAATTTAATGCCTCCAATGAAAAAAACAAAAAAGATCAAGTTCTTCTTTAGAGTTGTATAAATTTAGAGCATTGGTAAAATCAGCTGCTCAGTACAAAAGCTTAAAAAATGCATCATGTGTTCTCTACTCCTTTCACAGATAGGGAGTACTTACATCCTGTTTTATCTGTCATGGGAACAGACAGGTCACAAACAACGAGTAGAGACTCTCCACCTCTGAAAGCAGGAGGCCTCTGAGGTATGGCCACGAGAAGGGTCAAATACGTAACTCTTTGTTGAAGAAAAATACCTGCACAGTCTCAGGCTAGTATGCCTGATGCTGGGTCTGCAGGAGGAGCAGTGGCAGGTAGTTGTGATGATGCCTCTGGGCAGAGCTGTGTTATATACACACTCCTGCACTTGTAGTGCCTGGTGCAGAACAGGGGCTGGTTCGTGGCCTCTTTGAGGCCAGCTCTCCTGGCCCTGCACGGTGCTCAGCTCCGGTGTGGGAACGTGGGGGTCTCAGACGTGGGAGGTGCACTTTTTATCGCTGCTGCCTGTAGTGTTCTGTGTACAGCACGCGGTTCGGTCATCGGTGATGCGAAAGCGTGGCGAGGACTGGGCTGCTTGCTGGTGTTAGGAAGAGGAGCACCGTGGCAGTGAGGCGCTGGGGGGAAGGCTGGAGTTGCTGAGCTGCGGTTAAATCTGCTGAAAGCTCTGCCATGGACTTAAGAGAGCTGAGAGTTTGCCTCTATTCCAAATAAATGCTTTATTTGGGGATAAATCACTGGGCTTTACCTTCATGGAGGCTGATACGAACAAAATGAGACAGGGAATTGCTTCTCTGTTCTGTGCTACTGTCGCAAAGAGGAACAGATAGTACTTGGGGTCAAATGAATAGATAAAGATTAACCTCCGAGCAGCTATTATTGGAACCCATTTAAAGCAGTTTGAGTTGGAAGAGACTTTGCTGAAGCTGCTGGGAAATGCCAGGGTAAGAAGATGATCCCACTGTTTGGCACCAGTCAGAGTCTGGAGGATCTCCAGTGCGTGTGCTGGCACTAATAGCACGTAAGGAGGGGAAAGCTCCTCCTCGACAGTAAAAGACAAAGCAAGTTTAGACAATTCTGCTGTTTTTCCTCTTCAAAGGAAAAATTATTTTTCCTGTTTTTCATTGTAGTGTTCTTGCAAGCAAGTCTATTTTTTGCTCAAGCTGTAATGAGCCTAGAGATCTTGTGTTTTATAAGCCTGATACCCTCTGCTGTAAATGATGCTTCTGGGCATCATTATTTTTTTTCTGTGTAGTAGTCAATGGTACAAGTCCCTCTTTCCTGAGCACTATAGACAGTTGTCCTCCGTGGAGTGGACTGAGATCTTGCATCATTTCCTGTCATCTGTCCAAAGCTATTTATAAAATGTCTGCTGATTCTGGCACACAGCAAAACCCAGCTTTCATGAGAAAGCAAATAGTTCAGAAATGTGCTCCTTCACAGCAAGTATCTGAAAACTGGTGAGAAAATCTGAAATATCCTAATCATAATGAAAGTTAAGGTATAATGGGGCTGGAGAATGTGGGGAAATAAATAGTTCCATATAGTTATAGTGAAAACCTTTAGAAATAGATAATGCAATGTGTACTGAAAAAACGTTATGGAATATTAAGGTACAGAAGCTGTTTCCAGAGCTCTGTGTTATTAAAATAAAACCTTTGGGTTTTGATGTCTGAAGATGTAACAAAAGCAACTTAGGTTAGCTTTTGCAATGCTGAATATTTGCCATCTAATTTGATGGTGGATTTTCTAGAAAAAGTTCCCACATTTCTGATATTCACTGAAGGAAAAAAAAAAAAAAAAAAAAAAAAAGGTAATTAGCACTGCTGATGACACCTGGGTTTTCTCTCTCTGGCTTCAGGAGAGTGGCTGGGGTAGGAGTCTGACAGCAGCAGTAGGAGGCACTCAGAGGTGCTTCCAGGTGGATATGCTGCTGCTGCTAACTGCTATTTTGGGAATGCTGAACAAGAGTGTTGGCCTCAGCCAACCCTGAGCGGCAGCACTCTCATCAGCTGCCCACCCGCCTGCCCCGACCCTGCTGGCAGGCACAGTGCTTCTTGCCTGCTGATCTTTCGCCATCCAGTACGCTTTTACTTGTCAAACAGTTGCACCCATGAGCTTTGGGCATGGGCACCGCTGCAAAGTGAATGGAAGGTGTCTCTGCCTGAGAGGTCATGAATTAGTTGCAAAGATACTATTTCTTAATGTGCCTCAAAATCCAGCTTGTTTTATCCCGTTTTCACTGAAGTACCACTGTGACTCGGGTAGCCTAGGCTGGATTTGAGTCCACATCCCAGTCATGAAGGCCTCTGCAGGAGGTAAAGCTGAGAAGCAGCAGAGGTCTGAGACTCCTTCAATACGACCAATTAGTACTGCTTTTCCAGTCCCCAAAGGTCTCCTGGCAGCACCAGGTCTCTTCTTGATTGCTGACAGAGATTTGCTCCTGGCTGTGCACCAGTCCATGTGCAGTTTATTGCAAAGCAATCTTTGAAAGTGTTTGAGATGTCTCAACTCACTCCCTGCACCTCCTTTCTCCCCTTATGAGCTCGCAGATAGCTTCTGTTGCTATTTGATATGTAAAAGTCGCATAGCCTCAGGCTGAAAGAAGCGTATCAACTGCTGCACATGTATTTGTATTGAGCTTTGCCCCTTGTAAATGTATTTCAAGAAGATTCTGGTGTTGGTGAAAATGTCAGCAAATGTTAGTGTGATTTTTTCTCTGTAAAAAGGAGCACTGCAGCACCAGCTGTATTTACAATTGCACAGCAGAGGCTTTATCTCTGTAATGCAAGAGCAATTAAAATGCTGCAAAACGCTTCATGTAGGAAGGCCTACTGTTCTATAGGAATGAACAAGAATAGTTCCGCGTGAACATATGTATAGTTCTACAGTTACATGCAGTATTTCTAGAATGAGATATAATTCTTCTACGTAAATCCATCTTCAGACCTTTATAACTTCTGCTCAAGAGCTGGAGTATTTTCCAGTAGCTACCAAAAAACAAATGCATTTTGTTTTTGCAGAGACCACCCCACCCTGCTTCCAGGGCATCTCTCCACTCTGGAGTACCCAAGGTATTACAGATATTTAAATAACATCTGTACAGTAATATGCTTCCTTACCATGACAGCAGCACTGCATCCAGTGCACTAACTAGCACGGAGAAGCCCTCGACAATTGCATTGGTGCCACTTCTGCTAGCAGGCATGTTCTCAAAACTGCTTCTAAACTTGAGATGTTGGATGTGGGGCTCGGAGCAGTGCCTTAGTGCAGTCAGAACAGGCAGGATTGAATGGGGGAGGACTATCACACACAATTCCCTTGTACCTGAAATGCTGAAAAAAGACACCAACATTTGGTGTTTCTTGTTTCCGCTTCATCCTGTGCTTTGCCTTGTCACAACAGTTCTGTTCTGCTTTCTGTAGAATATTTTTCAGCTGTAGATTCATCCACTGACAGAATCTACAGCTTCACTACAGCACAACTCCTGTGTCCTGCGCTGGGACGTTAGAAGAAATGCAGATCACTTGGAGCACCCAAGTATGAAAAAGTTGGTACTAGTCATCCTTTAAAATGTCATTAAACCTAACACATGCTTTGGCTTCCTACGGCCTTCATTGCCTACCTTGGTAAATTTTTCTATCTGTTTACTATGCTGTGCATACTGATAGCTACCTCTATGCAAGGTTAGATAACAAGGAATTAAAAAAAAAATGCAGAGAAATCTGGGAGAGATCTGGTGAATTTGCAAGTGAATTTCACACACTGAGGCTGCCACTTCCAGTGATGACCCAGCTACAAGGCAAATTTTCTAAGATTTCTTCATCTTCCAGTATTGCCAGGGCTTTGCCAACTTCTGCTGTAGGCAGCTGCTCTATCCATGTGCTAAATGTTGGTGAAGACACAGAAAAAGTAGGCAATAGAATTGCCTGTCTTAATAAAAATGTGAGCTATTAAGAGGGAAGTATGCATGCAGCTAAGCTGTACCGTAGTGTCCTAGATTGCTGACGACCTACCAAGGGGGAAGAATGACTTGTTCTGTTTTAGTTTTTAATTACTTTTTTTTTTTTTTTTCCTGCAGAATCACAGAATTTCCAAAGTATGTCACAGAACCCATTTATTTCCAACCTCAAAGTTAAACATTTTCTGTGAGTGACTTTCTTTCTCCACCTTCATTTGCCCTTTGTCCGTTGCTACCTTTGGTTTGCATTGGTCTCTTTGTTAATAGTCTGCTCTTTTCCATTTTTTTTCTATTGTTTCACACAGGGATGAAGATCTTAGGGTTTGTCTTTTTCCTTTCTTCTAAGTCCCCCAATGTTCTCTTATCTTCTTTCCTGATCAAACTGTAGATGAGTACAAAGCTTGCTCCAGCAAACTCAGTTGTACCAAGTGAGAACATGAGGTGACAGCATGCTGTCTGTGAAAGATAGTTTTGGCTATCGTCAAGCAGAGTTTAACTAAGAAAGAATTTTGACACAAAATTTTGGTTAAATATTTTAAGATGATGATTTTGCGTGGTTAACTGCTAATAATGTTGGCATGAAGTTGACTTTAAAATCTATTGGGAAAGCATTAAAGTCAGCAAACTGGCAGTGTGTTCATTAGGAAAATGTGTTTGTGTAAAAAACAAAGAAACTAACAAAAAAACCACACTGCATCCAGTATGGAAAGGTGCAGTCTGACCTATCCCAGGGAATGGAGGTGCCCAAGAAATGAAGCCACCTGAGCTGCTGGCTTGTCAGTGAAACCCGATGGTAACTGGACTTCTGTGCTGTATGCCAGCAGCATGAAACTAACCTGGCAGAGCAAGTGGTTTGTAAGGACTTTGCTTAGCACCTGCAGAGAACTAGGCTACTTGGAGAAGGCAGCAGTTAAAGAAGACCCAAACAAACCATTACAAAAATCCTGGGAGCTGTGCCAGGAAAACCAAACCACATTTAGGGGCCTGGTCACCATTGAAGAGCACAGGTATGCAGGAATAGGCCAAGGAGGCAGCAGAAACCACGTTTCTCAAAGCCCTCCCCATTTCCTTTTGCTAAATTTTCTCTCCAAACCCACCCCCACGCCCATGCAGAATGCATCCTAGGCTGTGGTAAGAAACGTGGTCAGCCCTTAAAACCATCTGCTGGCAGAGGCAGCTGTCCCTGCCTCCAGCAGGACGTATGGGTTGCGGTGCCAGCAGTTCCTCCAGCACCATGCGCTTTTGGACTCTCCCCATCCGTCCTGACAAATGTGGCTGCCTGGGAGCTGACCCCACAAGACCTGCAGTGCATCAATCAGGTGTCACCAGAGACACCTTAAGTGAGAGGGGAGTCTGCTTAATGAGCTACAGGCTTAAGTTCAGCCTCTTCTGAAAATAGCTGGGATCATCACAGCGTGCTCTATAGGCCCAGAAAACAGTGATTTCCCACAGCAAAGCTCCGTGAAGCAGTGAAACTGAGACAAAAGCCTGGAGCAGCCAAGTCACCTTGGGCAACCTTTTTAAGTCTTGTCAAAATCTTTCTTCCCTTGCCAATCGTAATGGGTGTGGCTACTTAGAAAAATACTTCATTCCCTTTTATGCCACAAGTAAATGATTCATACTTGGACTGAAATATGACACTGGAATTTGCTGTTTGATCTTTTTGAATTTGGATCTAATAAATGACTCATTGTTTCAGTTCTAATTATTTTTTAATTGCTGGGCTTTATAGCCTTCTAAGACCAGTTCTTTTCTTACTCTGCATTTTACTGACAGTTAATATCTGCAAATGTTTTCGCATGGGATGGTACCATATATCATCTATGAGCTACACAACTGTGTTCATATGGGGAAATGGGGAAACAATTTGACACAGTAATTCACAACCTAATCAATAGGCTATAAGAAATCTGGGTATGGATTAGCAATTTTGCTGGATTAGATAGCTATAAACTGCAACACGACCCACAATTAAATTCTGAGCAACTCTTAAATCATGTGCATGATGATTCTGTAAGTAGTGAGGCTGAAAACAAGCACCATTCCTGTGCCAGTCCCTTGCGGCATGATTTTCCTCTAGACTGAAGGACCTCATTCACATGCTCCTTGCACAGACTATGCTCTTCGAGTGGCAAAGAGTAATGTTGGGGGGAAAAAAAGATCTTGGTTTATTAATTAGGATCCCAGAAAACAGTGGTACATCTGGCCTACGAGAGATTTATGAGTGAGCGTGTGTTAGCTTTTTTTTTCTTTTAGCTTTTTTCTTCTTCCTGTAGTACCCTAGGATCAGCTGAAATTTTTGTTTCTCATAAAGAAAACACTTTGTATGGGTGGAAGGATTCTTTAATTAAGTAAATAGCTCTGACTTTTAGACATACAACCACTGCTGCTCCTGCCTTTTTTGAGTCCCAAATCTCTTCCTCTAATGCAAGTAAATTCTCCTTTGTGGCTTGGCTCTCATTGCTGTCCTAACATCACCTCTTCCAAATAAGCACTCTTGCAGTTTTTTTATAGACTGTGTTTAAATACAGGCCTTCTGGAGTAGCCAGTGCTGCAATCTTCCAGCACTGTTCTGCCGGGTAGCCAGACTTTTCTCCACTGTTGGCAGCACAGTTGGGTGCCTATAAATTAGCAAATATTGCAATGTACAGTGACAGTTTGTCTGCTGGCTCCTGTGTGTATGGTACTCGTACTGTACTGAATTATCAAACCCTTTTCTCTCGCTCCCAGTAAGACTGGACGCAGCTGTTCAGGGAGCAATCATCTTTGTGCAGTTGAGCAGCGGTAGCAGTGCCAGCGGGGCTGTGCCAGAGTTTTCCTTCCTATTTTCCCCCGGGCAGATGAAGAGGGGTAATACTGCAGGTTGAGGCCACAGCAAACTGGTAGCTGGTCGTAGCTCACGTTGCTCCATGTTCCTGCTTGGTGGACAGCAAAGGTTGGGGCTGTTGATGTTTTTTCTATCTTTTCAAACCTTTCCCCCCACATTTCTGCCCTCCTGCTCTTAAAAAAATAATTCTGTAGAGCCCTTTATTTTAATTGGGTTGAAAGAGCCAGAGAGCTGTGACCTGCGTTGGAGGGCCGAGGAGCCCGGGGACTGACATTGCAGACACACGCGTTGTCCTACAAGAGCTGTGACAAGAAGCTGCATTGCACCCACAGCAGACTTGCAGGCCTCTGGCAGCCTCATCTGTAGATCGCTATTTTCTTTTCAGGTACAAATGCCTTGGGATTGTGTGCCAAGCCACCTCTTTGTCAGGCATCAGGCTATTGAAGTGCTAAGGAACTGTTTTTTTTCTTTTCTTCCCTTTCTAACTTACTCCACAGAACAATGCGGATTCTGCCTGCATCCGTTACTGCTGGGAGACTTTTCTTACTGAGTTGGAGCAATATGGCAGCACTTTTATTAAAATCAAAAACAGAAAGAAAACAAGTTCTGTGATTTAAAACAGAAAGGGTCAATTGGATGCTGCTGTCTGGATGGCAGCAGAGGGAGGCACAAAGCCCTCTGCACTGAGGAACTTCTATGCTGGTTCTAGCCATAAATAATCTGTTTAACCAGTAAAAATGTGCATTAATTGTTTTATCTTGAGTCATCCTACACTGAAAAGGTGTATGTGGGATCCAGGGAAACCCCCCTGCCTGAGAGCTGTACTGAAACTGTCAGTAGCACTGCAAGACTTCTGCTACATGCAGACCCGGTATCTGCATGTATCTTTCTGCATCTGTGAAAACATCTCTCCCCACAGTGAGATGGCTGTATAAAAGTCTCATGGGGAAAAACTTTAATGTTTGAAGTATTTTGCTCTATTTCAGTTGTAATTTTCAGGAAAAAATATAATTTTATTGTCTCTTCCTGTGCCTAGTAAGGAAGATGCAACTGCAAAAGAGGAAAAAAGGATGCTGGCATCTACTGAGATGAAAGCCACAGCACATGTTTGTGGGGAAAACATTCAGGTCTTCGTGACACTGCGACTGCAGAAAATCTGAGTCAAAATGTCCCCATCCGAGAAGGAAAGCCGGTGTCTGTCGTTCCCACTGGCACTTCCAACTGTGTTCTCGTTTCCTGACCACGACAGACACCAAGGGCGAGGACGATCGAGCGCCCTTCCCGCTGTGGTTGTTCAGGTTATAGCTGTAGCTGGCGGCTGAGGCTGGGCCTTCAGTTCTGCTCCTCTTCCTCACCCAGACTGCCACAGAACTTGTGCCTGCCGCTGGAGACGAGGGTTACCAGCAGAAAGCTGGCATCCCCGCTCCCTTCACTGTGCTTGGGGTTTCTTTTGCCGTGCCTCGTTTCCACCAGGGCGATGCTGAACCTGCCAACCCGAGCCTTGCCCAGCGGTGCTCCCAGGACTCGGGCCAAACACCTATC
>CM021774.1:2057178-2106299 GCA_011076525.1 Nettapus auritus
AGCTGCCCCCGGCTGGCGGCCGCCTCCCGGGGCTGGGCCGGGCTCGGCTCCGGGGCCGGGGGCAGCGGGCGGCGCCGCGCCCTGAAGGGCGTTTGAAGGTAGGGCCGCCGCGGCTCGGCACCGCACGGCCGGACGGGGCCTCCCGTGCCCGAGGGGGCGGCTTCGGCTCTGCCCCCGGGCCCGGCTCGGCCCCGCCGGGCTCGTCCTGCGGCCGGCCGGCAGCCGGGGGCCTGGCGGGGCGCTGGGGACGGTAGAGGGGGTGCTGGCGGGGGCCCGCAGGGCCGGTTTTGTTCCGCAAGTTAGTCGCGGTGGGGAGAAGGGACCGCGCTCCTCAAGTGTTGTCGTGAGCGCTGCTGCCAAGTTTTACATTATTATGTGCGTACGCCAAACATTGCGGTAGCGTGGTGCGGTTATAAACCGGTTACAGGACCCAGAAAGCGCTGGCTTGAAGCGAAGGTGGGCTCCAGGTGGGTAATAAGGATCACAAAGCGTGTGCTGCGCCTCCGCCATGGGAACTTTCATTCGGCTTCGCGCTCGGTCCTTGCTTTTAAGGTCACCGCTCTGCTCCGCTCGTGACCGGTTACAGACCGTCCTGTGGCACGGCACATGACGGCCGCTTGCCGAGGACCAGAGGGCCGCACGGAGCCGGGGCTCGGTTTTCGCTATTCCTAACCAGCGGTGGTGGCTTCCATTGAACCGTCCCGAGGGAGGGCCGGACCGCTTCTGTTTATGTTGCAGGAGAAACCGAGTGGCTTTTTTGTGCTTTTTTGATCCTTCGGAAGACTCATAAACTCATAGTAACGTTTGCCGGCTGCCAGGACAGAGTTCCCTAAGCAGCGTGGGGAGCAAGTAGGAGGCTGCGGCGGAGCGGCGGTGTCGTGCGTCGGGAGATGACTCACGCTGCCTACGGACTGCAACGTGGCTGGGCTGTAAAAAACTCCCGCGCCCCGTATTTTTATAGTCAAAGGGGTAGCGCTTAGCAGGTTGTATAATATGCCATTAGTCATTCTTAGTCTTTCTCTTGTGAGTAATGATTCGATCATTATGCGGCCTGCGTAATTGAATTAACTTGTATCTTTCCATCTTATTTGGATTTCGGAAAAAGTAAACGTTTCGTACTTGACTGTGTTTTAGTGTACATCCTGTTTCCTGAAAACTGTGATAAATCCCCGTGCAGAAGTTTAGCACGAATTCAGGCGGCTGCTTGCATAATGCATGGAGCTAGTCATGTGCGCCGGTGCCTGCCAGCACTAGGTGTAATTTCAGAGGACAGCCCTTCTGTGGGTCGCTTCTGTCGCCCTCTGCCAGGAACTGATCCGTTTTAAAAGCATGGCTGTAAACCACTTCAGAAACTAATATCTTTGTGTTTCCCTCTTTAAACTTTGTGGGAGGAAGGAATAAAAGTACCATTAAAAAAAAAAAAGCGGTAGTTGTGGAAAGGTGACAGATCAGCTAAGCAAAAACATCAGTGCCTGGGTGAATGGCCAATTCAGCACAAATCAGGGTGATTAAAACCCCTTTTTTATAATAGAGTCTGTCGTGTTTACAGGCCTTTAGAGCACGTTATGTAACTGAGGAAGGGTTTGTCAGGTTTTTCAATTTCTTGTTTATTTTCAGACAGGCAGTTGGACTGATAGCTATGACTGACGTTGAAGCAGAAAATGTATAAAGTTTATTTGTGTTGGTGTCATTCTTTGAAGTGTGAGTGTGTTTGCTTTTTTAAAAAAATCATTTCCCAAAGTTAAAAGTGACTATGAAATGCAAAGAAGATAAGATTTTTGCTTTGAGCTTATTTTGGCTTGAAAAATGCCTTGATCCGTTCTAGTAAATTATCCTTTAAGTAATTATGGTTTCAGCCTGAATGAAAGAAAGCTTAGGGTTAACTTTTCATTTTGCATCCCTCCTATCCACTTCTGGTCCACAGAGCAATTTGTCTGAGGTGTCTGTTTGCTATTAACTCTCGATGGGGAAACAAGTCCGGCCACTTCAGGGGCCCCGAATCGAGCAGGGCTGCCGGAGCTGCTGAAGGAAAGGTTTGGTCTGCAGGGTTTGAAGGGCTGTGGTAGGTGAGCTGCCGAACTTTCAGGTGAGAGGTATGTCTTTAATGCTGTCTCTGCACGATGAGGTGATAGGAAGCGTAGTTAATGTGCCGGGTTAGTTCAGAAACGTATTTTTTGGTTTAGACGAGGGTCTGCATGAAGCTGCTGCACACCTGTTGTGTTTTCAGTTACAGTAAACGAAAGATCGCTCCCAAATTACTGAATCTTAATTTCAGTCGTTACAATAATGGGATGTTTCCACTAGGACAATCATGAATTGTCCTCACCCCTCTTGCCTGAGGTAGCGTATCTGTCTAGGACCCTGGTTTGGCATGCTTTTTGTGGCTTTGGGATTAAGCCACTTGCTCCCAGCTGCATAGGAAGTTTGTAGCAGGGTAGGGTCAAACCGAAGGCTGCTATAGGTTATGTTATCAGCAGTTGTTTTTCCCGGTCAGAATGATTTAGCTAAGAAATCATCATATTCCTTCTAAAAATGTCTTAACTCGTGGTTATCTAGTGGAAGGGCATAGTAGAAGGCGATGATTAAAAACGCATCGTTTCAGCGACTGGGAACAAGAAATGAGGACTCCTGCCTCGGGAAGAGGGAGCTGACCCCTTTCCCGTGAGGGAGGCAGTAATGGCATCACTGCTCTGCTGCTGTCGTCGCGGCGTCTGGGGGAACGGCTGAGCTGTGGCGAGGAGATGAGCAGCTCTCGCTCCTTGCTGCCGATGAGTCAGTGGGACGCACTTGAGCCTGTTCCTGCGCTGCTCGGCCGAGCTCGCCGATGGAGAGCTTCCAGATGCCGCACAACTGGCGCGAAGCGGCGTCGCGCTGCCGCACGTTGAAGACATCAGCAGTGGGAAACAATAGGCTTAATTAGGGGGGAGATAAAACCGGTAGTAGATGGTCCTGAGGTTATAAAATACCACTTAGTGCAGGATGTTTGGGCACAGGCCTGGAACCTCCAGTTAGCATGAAATTTAAAGCATGTGTAAATTTCAAACAGGAATTTCTGTAACAATTGGGGAGGGTGGGGGGATTAAAAGGAAAAAGGTTTGGAGTGAAATAAACTAGTTTACCGGAAGCAGCTTGACATGAGTGAGCCTGAAGTTGGTGTCTGTGAAGGAGAAAAAGATTTTAGGCGTCTATGTAAAAAATAAAAATCAAGAGGCCAGATAGCGGAGGACAGCTTAACAGTTTGTGCAGAAGAACTGCATTTGGTTGTTGTTATTATTATTATTATTATTATTATTATTTAATACAGTCCAACAGAGGACGGCATGTTTCCTGTGTTTCCTTCCCTTCCTCGCATGCTTTGTCACGTGGAGGTGCGCGCCCGGGCACCGTGTGGCTGGGGCAGGTGGCGGCCTGGCGTGGCTGGTGCTGGGCACACCTGGGCCCTGGGCGTGGTGGTGGTTGGTGTGCTAAAGCCGTCTGAGCTGCTTCCAGGGAGCCTTTTTTGTTATTATTTCTGATTAGTGAGTGAAGAGGACGTTATTTGGAAAATGTTAATAATTTATCGGTTGCTCTACTGCAAGGAGCGTGGAAACTTGTTTTGCTTGTTCCTGGCTGTTTCACTGAAACGTTGGCACAGTTTTAAGAGAATACATTCACGTAATTAATGGGATAGGTTGGAGAACCTTTGTTGATTTAGAGGGCTGGTAGAAGAGCTAAAATGTGTTAAGATCGAAGGTAGGACATCAAGTGATTCGGTGTGGCTACAGTTCCTGGGGTCACATACAAGTGACTTGGAGTGGAATTGGCCCAAACTCGCCATGCCGTGTGAGGTGCCCCTTTTGTTTCTTCTGTTTGTGGTGTCTTCGAGCTGTTGAAAGAAGTTATGAGGGCATGCTGCAAAAATGTAACATGCGCTTCTTGACCGCATTCTGCTGCTGCAGACGGGGAAGCCTACCGAGAAAATTGCTGCTTTGGTTTTCATAAATAGTAATTGCATTTGTTAGGCTATTAAAAAATGAACGATGTCTGAAAGTGCCCGTTGTACACCAGAGGATGAAACGGTTATAGAACGTACTGGTTATTGTGTGAAATGTAGCCATTTATTTATTTTTCTATAATTGAGATACTGTAACTGTGGAAATTATTGATAAATTAGTAACGTTCATCAAACATGTAGGAAGTACCCCTGTGATTTCTGCAACAATCAGTTTATAGAGGCAAAACTGTGCTTTGAGATATTAGTTAGCTATGATTTAAGCCTTACAAGTGGCATTGGGTGCATGCTATATATTCTTTAAATTCAGCAAATCTTGGGAGCGCACAAACCTTACCCTTTTTTGTGAATGGCACCCACTTGTCTTATTACACCAAATGGTTAATTTTTTTTTCTTTGAGTAAAAATTGATGTAAAGAATTATTTCAGAATTTGACTGAGGCGCAGGATGTTGTTGCTGTTACTAGCTTACAGCTGCATTGGAGAACTCCACATTTTCTATGATATTCCCTTTATTAGAAGTCAATAGGGTTTTTGATTTGTGAGCCTTGCGTTCTCAATAGGTTATATGTAAAACTTTCACAGTGTATATTTAGAAACCGCCGTCTGGTGGTTGTTGTCAGTTTCCCTCCACGAGAAGTACGAGAAGCATACATCATTTCCAGTGGTTCAGCTTCCGCGGAGGTTTGTTGTTTTGCAGATGGACACAAGTTGTGTATTTCGGACAGTTTGAGAAGGAGGAGGAGTACGTCCTGCATGTACTGGAATACTGATCTGTTCTGTCTCCTTTTCAGGTTGTCGCGGAGTAAGATGGATGGTAGCTTTGATTGTGATTGTGGTGAGCTGGAGCCACCTGATCATTAACAGAAGGCATCTTTTGTAAATCAAGAGCTGCCAGTTTCCTGTTTAACTAGACTGTAAACAAAGGAGAGGAAGAAGGAGGAAGAAGAAACAAATAGTGCTTACCAGCACCATAGAATGACGCTGCTCAGGACCAGTCCAACACTGAATGTATCTGCACTGTGAGGAGGAGGATGTTAATAGAAGCCTATTATGTGCATATTTATTCACATTTTTGTTAAATGTTAACCAGTTTAGCACAGTAGAGCTGAGTGCATAGTATGTCATTTCATTCCGTTTGAGTTTCTTGTGAGTATTTTCTTTAATGTCTGCAGAAATGCTGCACCTTTCTTGAACTATGAATGCTGCAATCTTTCTATCTTATGCTCGGTTTGAGTTCTAGAGCTTACAGGCTCTAAATTCAAGGGGACACAACAGGCCTGGCTGGCTCATGATGAAAGAAGAGTGTCAAGAAACCATCTTGCAGTCAAAGCCACGTGCTTCTTCTCCCTTTCTATAAGACCTTTCCTTCAGATACCAGTGGAAGTGTCTCCGCGTGTTTACAGAAGCTTAGTAGTTTGAGGAAAAAGAAACGTAAAGAAATATAAAATGGCAGAAAAATTTGAAAGTCTCATGAACATTCATGGTTTTGATCTGGGCTCTCGGTATATGGACTTAAAACCACTGGGCTGTGGTGGAAATGGCTTAGTTTTTTCTGCTGTCGACAATGACTGTGACAAAAGAGTGGCTGTCAAGAAAATTGTCCTTACGGATCCCCAGAGTGTTAAACATGCTCTACGTGAGATCAAAATTATTAGAAGACTTGACCACGATAACATTGTCAAAGTATTTGAAATTCTTGGTCCTAGTGGAAGCCAGCTAACAGATGACGTGGGCTCCCTTACAGAATTGAACTGTGTTTACATTGTCCAGGAATACATGGAGACAGATCTGGCTAATCTGCTAGAGCAAGGTCCTTTACTGGAAGATCATGCTAGACTTTTCATGTACCAGCTGCTACGTGGGCTCAAGTATATTCACTCTGCAAATGTTCTGCATAGAGATCTCAAACCAGCTAATCTTTTCATTAATACTGAAGACTTGGTGCTGAAGATTGGTGACTTTGGTCTTGCACGAATCATGGATCCTCATTATTCCCACAAGGTACGTGAAGAGTGGGAATATTTAAGTGATAAACTAACGACTGTGCCTCCTTAAAATGGTGTCTTTCTTCCTTCTTGCAGAATTAAAAACAAATTGCCAGTCCTTGTCTGGGTACTTAGAGTAAAAAATAGTCCATGGAAGGCTTCTGTAGCAGGCAGGATATCATTAGGGATCATACACGCAGTAGAAATGAAATGTTTGCAAATCAAATAAAACAGATCTCTGGACGACATCTTTTATCTCAGATACGAACAATTTAGGATAACTGCAGCAGAAAAGAAAACTTTATTAGATGTATTCAGAAAAGCAGATTTCTTTTTAACAGTGAATACAGGACTTGAGGTTTTTAAGAGTAACGTGAGGAAGCATAACTGTGGTAGCCTTAGATAAGCTTACAAACGGTGTGCAAGTACACAAATTGTGTGGCTACTTCCTGGAATTTATTCCGAGATACTCTGTTCCTGGTTCAGATGCTGTTTCCTAAGAGGGTTCATTATATCTCTGTGTTTATTTGGCATCTGGGAATAAGAAAATTACCTGACTAATAAATAGTATCGTATTTGTCTGCTGCTGTTCATTCATAAAGACAGCACTGTTTTAAAGGGAGGAAGCTTAGTAGGTAGTGCGTGGTCTAGTGCTGGCTCTGGGAGCATGAGACCAAAGTCTTGAAGTATTGCATTGAAATATAAGGGGAGGAGGGGAAGGATCTAAAAACATACCTCTTAAAAATGTAAGTAAGCATTTTGTTCTGTTTTTTATTTTTATTAGGGCCATCTTTCTGAAGGATTGGTTACTAAATGGTACAGATCACCCCGTCTTTTGCTTTCGCCTAACAACTACACTAAAGCCATCGACATGTGGGCTGCAGGTTGCATCTTTGCTGAAATGCTGACTGGGAAGACCCTCTTTGCAGGTGGGTACAATAGAAACGTGTGGCTATGTTTGTGTTCCTAAAGGGAGTGGTGCTGCCTAATTCTGTTCCTAAAGAAATTAGATTCTCGTGGCTAGTATCAGTTCTCACTGACTGTCAGGATACGCTGTATTACCAGACAATTGTTGAGATAAACTACAAGTTGATGCATTTGTAAAACAGAAAATATTTCAATATCTGTTACTCATACCAGTGTGTATTTAGATAAATACCAGAATTTGAGTATGCATGTATATGGTAAATTTGCCTGTAATTAAGCTAAATTTATTGAGTGCATAAGTAGTGTTCTAAATACATGTTGTAGTAAATTGCTAGACCAGGGAGAATTTGAGAGTTACGAGCAGTCCAAGTATCATATTCATAAATATTTTTTGATGTAGTCAGATTAATAATGTCTTGCTTCTTTATATTTTAAATTATGAAAGGCCTTCTCCACCGCCACCCCCTCTTTTTTTAGTCATCTCCAGACTGTTTTGACCTGAGAAAAGTGCCAGCTTAAATATCAGATTTTCTTGTGTTTTAGTGGTATTAGCAGGACTTCAGGTTTTTAAAATTCATTGTGGCAAACTGGGGAAACAATCTCCAAATTCTGGTAAAACAGGTATTTCTGTTAAAATGGTGGTACTTCTGGTAAAATAGGAAGCAATACGCTGGTCTCATTGGGCATGTACATGTTTGTGCTTTAGTGGGGATCAGAAGCATGTTTTTGAAGCAAATGTCTGGATAGCTGTCCTGTACCACACTATTGCTTTAGCTCAGTACACGACCTAGAGTCTTGTCAGACAAACTGAACCTGCCATTTGCACTGTCGAGATCACACAACGTACTCTGCCTGCTGAGGGGCATTCAGTCCACAGAGAGGACGAGCTAGTCCAGAGTAAACCCCTGTTTTGTGTGACCCCTGGGGGCTGTGCAGCAGCAGCTCTTTCATTCCAGTTTGCTCTTGGATTTGCTCCTGTTGGCCCTGATTGCTGAGGTAATATAGATAAAAACCTCTAAGATCTGTGCTTGTAATTCAAAGTTCACATTTCTTTTAAAAACATGTGGACCAAAACCACACCTCTGCAGTAATTCTTTGCTTTATACATCAAGATAAAGAAATGAGAGCATTTTCTCGTTAAGTACTCTTAACGGAGTACTGTCATGCTGTAAAACCATAATTTTATAGAAATCATTGATTAATATGCAAAGAGGATTTTCTTAACTTGCAGTGAGTTGCTAACTCTTTGAGCTAATAACTACTGGAGCAATGTCCTCTGTGCATTAACACATCTCAGCTGAGCATTTAGATTCCATTGCATCAAGTGCTTCTGTTGGAGAAGAGTGAAACATGGGAGAAAGTCAGTGGGTTTCAGCATTTGGCATTGATGGATTGCAAATGCTATGTAATGACATGAGTAGCTCTTTGTTTGTTTTGTTTTTCCTCGAGTTATGTTAGTATTTGCCCAAGTGTACAGCAATTTAGATTTTTTATAACTTAATCTTAACCAAAATCCTCAGTGTGTAGACCCATGTGTGTACCCTAGTTGAATTATGTAGATACATAGGAAATATTTTTAGATCTGGATGTGTCCCTCTGATTAATTTACCACTACCTTTTGTTTTCTGGCCTGAAGAAGAAAGGATTTCTTAATGTCATACATCTGGAAAGCAAAAATGGTTAGAGATTTCAGTTAACCTGTCCTGAGAGTCTGAATAAAATTATTTTGCAAATTAGTTTGGAGGGCTTGGTTTGGTCAATTTGTAACTTCCTATGTCTGAGCCATCCCTTAGGAATCCTGCTTTCTGGAAAGCTGAAGGGAATGGGAAGAAAGGAGATGAAAATCCCAGAATACCTGGGTGAGGGAGGGGTGGAATATCAATGCAGAGGAATTCAGTAGCTATTTCAAATAACCAAATAACTCTGATTTTTTTTTTTTCTTTTAAATAAATACTTTTAAATGTTAATTTCATTTATCGTGGACTGAAAGAAGCTGATTAATTTTAGGATGAATAGGACATGAAATAATGATAGATTAGAATCCTATTTCCAGCGAATTACAGACAGTGCAGCGTCTGATAGATTATATTAGTAATTTGTAATAGCCTGAAGTAGGCGGACAAAACAGCTTTCAATCCAGAAAATAAGTTAACATGAGGCAGTACTAATTCAGCTGGGGAATGTAGGTCTTGCCCAGTTTCTCTTTAGTGACTGTGCTTCTGATTTTCCTTCTGTCATCTGACAGAGACATGGTAGGATTTCCAGTGCAGACTGTCATGCAAACTGCTCAAGTGAACTGATAGTGTGTAGATCTTGAGACGGTACGACCTGGCTCCATTTATTTGAGTTTGATGCCACATACAGTACTGCTGACAGCCCAGAGCTTCTTGCTAAAGGTGGGAAGCGCTGGTGTGCAAACAGTCTTGCATAATTTCATCCACCACTTGACTCTCTGGGGTGCCAGGTGCTTCTTGGAGCCGAACAATAAATGGAAGTAGGCAATGTATTTCTTGGTACTCCAATTTGATTGAACGCTCTGCTGAAACAATGATGTCATTCATTACTCCCACATTTGCCATCATTATAGGCCCCTATAGTTCTTCAGCTTTATCTGAAGTTTTACTGGGTAAAAGTGTAGTGTAACTTCAATTATAATGCAGTACTATTTTATTTTTTTATCGAGATTACACTGCTTAAATGGCAAATTAGTTTTTTTGTCTTGCATGTGACAGTGATACAGGTTTCAGAGTAGAATATTGACACAAATGAGTGTGGACTGTGAGGTCTCCTGCTGAGCTAGACTACAGCCCTTTTTTATCAATAAGGGACCTATAAGTCAAAGTTGGGTCAAATACTGAATGAATTAGGTGGATCACCTGAAAAGGGAGGGTTGCAGTATGTGGTATATAAGGAAAAAATAGGGTATTGATAAGACCACAAAGATGGACTGAGGGCTGGAGCACCTCCAGGGAGACCTCGTTGAGGCCTTTCAGTACTTAAAGGGGTCTTATAAAAAGGATGGAGGGACTCTTTACTTGGGTAGATAATGATAGGGCAAGGGGGAGCAGCCTTAAACTAAAAGAGGATAGATTTAGATTAGACGTTAAGAAGAAATACTTCACAGTAAGGGCACAGGTTGCCCAGAGAAGCTGAGGATGCCCCATCCCTGGAGGTGTTCAAGGCCCCGCAGGATGGGGTCTTGGCCAACCTGATCTAGTGGGTGTCATCCCTGCCCATGGCAGGGGCTTGGAACTAGATGATCTTTATGGTCCCTTCCAACCCAAAGCTGTTCTATGATGTGATTGATGAGGAGTACCTCATACTTGGTAAAAACATTTTTACAAAAACCTTGCAGTTACATTGCTTTATCTGTGTGTAGCAGTTCTGTAATTCTTCATGAACAGCATTTTTGAGAGCTTTTCATACTTAGCACTCAAAGTTAGTACCACAGCTTTTCCTCTCTTGCAGAATCTTGCACAGAAAATATGGCTGCTGAGAGCGCAAAACTCTCCTGTGCCATTCGTACACAGGGATGAGGGTGTTTGAAGCTGAAATGACAGCTTGTATTTTCTCTTGATCTCTAGGTGCACATGAACTTGAACAGATGCAGTTGATTCTAGAATCAATTCCTGTTGTACATGAGGAGGACCGTCAGGAGCTTCTCAATGTAATTCCAGTTTACATTAGAAATGATATGACTGAGCCACACAAACCTTTAACTCAGTTGCTTCCAGGCATTAGTCCCGAAGGTAAGTTATTCTGAGAAAATGTTTCCTAAATTTCACAAATAATAAAATAGTAGTGAACAACATAACAGTGTATGCCTATGACTGTTAAAAGCAAATTTAAATTAGAAGAATCCGTGTGTTCTCTGAAGATTTGAAGAAGAACTGTATTCTGTAATTAGAAGAAATTATATATATATGATTGCGATAGCTATGTGATCATCTTTGGAGTAGAATTATGCCTCCATGCTGGACCTCTCTGCACTGAAAGACTGATTAAAATTGCTGTATTTTGTGACACTGGCCTTCTAAATAGAAGAGAACATTGGAATGGTGTCAGTTTAAAACAACCCTTTGAATTTTTTATTTTTTTTTAAAGTCCCTAAAACAAACTGCTTTGAAGCTTGGTTGCTGACAGCAGTGCTTCATGACACATGTTGGTGGATACTGTTTCAACTTGAAGCATTCTTTTGTGTAGTATTTTTTTCCTGTTTTAAGATAAATTATTGGAGATCCGAGATTTGATCTCCACTCTTCTGCATTTCCTATGGCTGCCAATTTTTTTTTTGGCCATTAAGTGTTAGTATGTGATATATCATGGGTGGCAAACTTCACCATTTATGCAGGTGCACACTCCTAAAGCAAAACACTGTGCTTTAATCTTTAATACTGGATATCTGAAATGTTTTTTCTCCTTTTAAATCCTAACTTTTGTTGCACAGCACTGGACTTTCTGGAGCAAATTTTGACATTTAGTCCCATGGATCGATTGACAGCAGAAGAAGCTTTGTCCCATCCTTACATGAGCATTTATTCCTTTCCAACGGATGAGCCTATTTCAAGTCATCCTTTTCACATTGAAGATGAGGTAGATGATATTCTGCTGATGGATGAAAGTCACAGCCATATTTATAATTGGGAAAGGTAAATTTATTGCTTATGTAGCATGTAATGTGACTTAACTGCTGCGTGTTTGAAGTCATGTTGCTTCTTGAGCATCCTTTCCTTTTCTACGTGTTTCTCAAGCTGACTTGAGAATCATTGGGTTTGTGGCTCATAAGACTGATTGGGTATGCTGACACATTCCTGAGATGCACTTGGAAATCTAAAGTTTAATCTATGTTACTGCTTTTCTCTGCCCAAAGTATTTGTCTTAAAAATAAATAAATAAATAAATAAATGTGTGTATATATATATATATATATAAATGAAGAGTGTTTTAAGTATGGATTGCTCTTTTTCAATGCTTAGTGCATATAGCAGTAAAGAGAATTACAGTAGTCATATTTAAAGTCAGACTTTATGGAAGAGCTCTGTCAATGTAATTCTGGACTTACATCTTTCAGATGTGCATATGAGGATTGCTTTATGCCAGGTTAAACTTAAAAAAAAAAAAAATGGAAGAGGTACCTAATTTGAGGAAAAACTTAGGTTATTGTTATTGAATTACCATTATTCTGTAAGAAAATATCTGTAAGGACACTGTCTCTGTCTTGCGAGCTAGACTGTTTTTAGTCGCTAACGCTTAGGAAATTGTTTTGCAGATACCATGAAAGTCAGTTTTCAGACCATGACTGGCCTATTCATAATAACTATGAAGCTGATGAAGTTCAGCGTGATCCAAGGGCTCTTTCTGATGTTACTGATGAGGAAGAAGTTCAAGTAGATCCTCGCAAATATTTGGATGGAGATCGTGAAAAGTATCTGGAGGATCCTGCTTTTGACACCCACTTCTCTACTGAGCCTTGCTGGCAGTATTCAGATCACCATGAAAACAAATACTGTGATCTAGAATGTAGTCACACTTGTAATTACAAAATGAGGTCATCTTCATACCTAGATAATTTAGTTTGGCGAGACAGTGAAGTTAACCATTACTATGAGCCCAAGCTTATTATAGATCTTTCAAACTGGAAGGAACAGAGCAAAGAAAAGTCTGATAAGAAAGGCAAGTCTAAATGTGAAAAGAATGGATTGGTGAAAGCTCAGATAGCGCTTGAGGAAGCATCACAGCAACTTGTTGAAAAAGAAAGGGAGAAGAATCAAGGATTTGACTTTGATTCATTCATAGCAGAAACTATTCAGCTTAGTTTACAACACGAGTCTACTGATGTTGATAAATTAAATGACTTGAATAGCTCAGTATCTCAAATGGAGTTGAAAGGATTAATATCAAAGTCGGTAAGCAGAGAGAAGCAGGAGAAGGGAATGGCGAATTTGGCACAGTTAGAAGCTCTGTACCAAACTTCTTGGGACAGTCAGTTTGTAAGTAGTGGGGAGGAGTGCTTCCTCATAGACCAGTTTTGTTGTGAAGTAAGGAAAGATGAACACGTTGAGAAAGAAAATACTTACACCAGTTATTTGGACAAATTTTTTAGTAAGAAAGAAGATGCTGAAATGCTAGAACCTGAGCCAGTAGAAGAGGGGAAGCCTGGGGAGAAGGAAAGAGAAGAGAGCTTTCTTAGCAACAGTGGAGAATTCCTCTTCAACAAACATCTTGAGGCGATAGGTATTCCTCAGTTTCATAGCCCTGTTGGTTCGCCACTGAAATCAATACAGGCCACGTTAACACCTTCTGCTATGAAATCATCTCCTCAAATTCCCCACAAAACATACAGCAGCATTCTGAAACATCTAAATTAAAACACTCAGCAGACATTTCTTTTATATTCATGAGATGTGTTTGTCTTTTTTTATTACTAGTGTAAGTAATTTTTTTACTTGAATCAGATGGTGTAATTTTGGTATGGATTTCATTAGCTTTCTGTTTACCATTGTTTTTACAATCCAGAATTACTTTCTATACATAAGTTTTGTTTTTAAACTGGCATGTCGTTTGCACACAAAATTAAAGAATAGAGCAAAATAATGCAAAATGCAGGAGGTAACAAAAATGCACTAAACCAAGTAAAAAAAAAAAAAACATTCTCTCAGTAAAACAGTGTCCATGTTTTGCAGAAAAAGAATCTTGCCTTGAAATTTACACAGTGAGACTGTACATAATTGCATGAAAATATCTATTTTTCCCAAAACATTTTTTTCATTCATGCGTATTTTAGAGTTTTTCATACTGTACACATTTCTTAGACACATGATACCAGCAGCAACTGAAATGAATGCAGAATTTGGTACGCATGTGTTATCTACCTCAAGGTAACAGCAGTATGTGGCAAAACATTAACCACCCATAGTGCTTCTCATTATGCACTTCTATTTAGCCAGCATTATTGTAGTAGCTATTCTTATGGAAAATCATTCAATATTTATAAATGTTCTGGTATGCATTCTTTATAGTGAAGTGTTAATATGCAGCACTTTTATTTATTTTAGCAAATAAGTATATTTCTGTAATTATAGAAAGTCAACTTAATTTTTGAGTTACTTTTCAGATAAAAGTTTTTGTTTAGCACTATGGTTTTATTGCCTACATAGCTGGATATATATTAACATCGGCTTATTCTGAGGCTATCAATACATTTTTTTCTAGTTTTCATTTCAAGTAAAGCACTCACTGTGTATAGGAATTTGTAATTGGAGGTGCTTGATCTCTACAGAAGAAATTAGGAATTGCTTTATTATAAAATGCTCCTAGAAGTCCTAATTGTGTTCATTTTAAAAAATTTTGTAATGTTAGTTGTGTGCATGGAAATAATTAAGGTACAACATTACTGTAGGTTAAAGTTCTATATGGTGAGACATTTTGTTTTTACTGTATGTTTTTACCGAATGATTCCTGCGCCCTTCCCGCTGCCCCTCAAAAGCAAGCATGAATAAAATTAGGTTAAATATAGCATGTAGCATCTCGGTCTTCTGAAAATTTGTTTTACCTTCTGATTTTTTGAAATACTGGATGTATCATTGGCTCCCCTGTTTAAAACGAAAGACAAATAAAAACATGGCCAGCAAAAATGACTGTTGTCCTTTGATGCTTTGTACAGTGAAAAACAAACAGCTGCCACTGTACAAACAGCTAGCTGTGCTACAAAGGCAGGCCTGCTTGCCTCACACAAGGTACAAGGAGCTCAAGGAAGCCTGAGCTCGTATTCTATGTGAGAAGTGCTGCTGCTGGGGATGCAGAGCACAGCCGGGAGACTCGGTGCGTGTGCTTCTGTTCAGTGTGCGCAGCCTGCACTTAAAATCCTGTGTAGTGGTATGTCTGTGAAAGTATGCATCTACCACAGTGCCAATAACCGTATCTGTTCAAAAGACAATTGAATTCCAGACTATAAACAAGCAGTAGTGTTTTATCAACTGCTCAGGCAGAATATTAAAGTGGAAAAACTGCTACACAGGCATGCAAGCACCTTCATGTCACTGGCAAGCTAGAGTAAAGGTAATCCTACACGTCCCTCAGCCAAAAAACCCACTGGAGCCTTTTCATAGAGATCTCAGGAGTGGGATGCAAGGAGATGTTCAGAAATGTGCAGACCAAGTCTGTGTTGCAGCATGCCTTATAACAGCAGTATTACTTTCTTTTCCAGTTCCTCTCATCAGATCCATTCCTGAGGTAGCTAATGAGCCATACAATAAAGCTGTGTCTTCTGGCAAACTCCTATAACTTTTTCCATGACAGTGCCTTAATTCTTCCATTTTTTTTCCATCCTTGCTCCTCTGGCAGGTAGTATGGCTACAAGTGTTAACAGGGAGCATGGCAGAAAACAGTCACCTTGGGAGCTGGGGCGCAGTCTGCTTCGAGGGGCATGTTATGTGAGCGTTGGTCATTTTGCTTTGCATGCGTGGGGCTGGAAGGAGGAGGAAACACATCTGCTCTTTCTCCTAGGGGAGGGACTGAATTGGTGCGGTAGTCAGCTTTTCTGAGAGTGGATGAAAGGAGTGGGAGGAAAGTACTTAGAAACTGGAAATGAAATTCAGGCTAAAAACACATCCTGCGCAGAAGTGTATTTCAAAGAAAACAAACACAACGGTACTTAAGAAACTCATCGTGGTGGAATGGAAGCATTTTACACAAGCAGCAGAGGGTCAGGTGTTGAGGCTAAGTCCAGTGTGGTACTCACTGCCTCTGAGTTCTGGCTGTGCTGTGGGAGCAGCATGGGACAGACGGTGCTGGCTGCTGCAGGTGAAAGCCCTGCTCTAGGAGGGTGCTCGCCCTGGTGATTGGAGGGTGCAGCCAGGCCATCGTGCTTATTAAGCAGAAGTAATCCCTCATGTGGGGAAGATTAAAGAAAGTGCAAGTGCTTTGCAAGGATCACGTAGAGTTAAATCTACTGCTAGAAAACAAAGATAATCCAAGCGTGGAGCTGGGTTCTTCATAGGCAAGCTGCAGGAGTCCTGTGGTGGGAGAAGAGCCACAAAGCGCAGGGCTTCAGGGAGCGTCCCCGTGGGTGGAAGATGGTTACCGTCCTGCACTCATCGGCCATGCCCATCCCTGGAAGAAAAATAGGACAGTTACATGCATAGTTCTTGGGCTGTGACCTAGCAACTGAATTGTCTTTAAAAACAAATTACGGAAAAGGCTTAAATTATAAGCCAGATAAAGGGATGACTGTTCAATGCCAAGGTGCTTGCCAAGTAAAATGGAACACCCTTATTTAACAAAAAAGCAAGTGAGAAATGAGGATGCTAGCCATCTTTTTAAAGTACCTTCTCTATGCAGTCTTTGATTAAAATCTAACAATAACTTCAGCTCGAAGAGATGTTGTTTACCATTATTTACAGACCAGGACAGAGCATATTAAATGTACTGTCATCACATGAGACCTAATAATTGGAAACCAGCACCACAATGCTGAACAGTTTGTTCTGATCAAGAGTTCTCAGTCACGGTCAGTTAACTCTCTCACAACTGTATTTAATTTTAATTAAATAAGATTTGCTATATACAATCTCATATGTTTATATAAGACTTAGCCCACACTGCTGTTAGTGGTATGACTACACCTTAGCTGGTCCTTGCAGTGAGCGCAGCGGGGCCGGAGGCTGCTCATCAGCTTCTTCGGACCAGCAGGGAGCTGGGGCAGCCGGGCAGGCCGTAGTGCCGCAGCTTCTCTGCCACTGGTCATCAAGGTAGCCAGCTGAAAATGAATTGGGCATGCCTAAATAGGCAGCAATGAGTCCACTCAGTGCAGCTAAATTTGAATGCCTTGGTTTACTTTGTTTTCCTCTCACCTTGATGCTGTTTTTTTTTTGTTTTCTGTGCTGTAGAAGTTCTTAGAACTGTGCCCAGTACATACATTTAAAGTCTTCCTAAATGCTCTCTTTGGCTTATTGCCTGGGGACATTATTTTAAGGACATGTTTTTAATGCCTTTTTTTTTTTTTTTTTTTTTTTTTTTTTTTTTTAATCCAGGGTGGGTGGGAGCTTCCTGTTTGCAAGGAGTTTTTCTTCCATATGGTACTGCCACTGGTCTGGAGCTCCGTGTGTTCTGTCTGTCCCCTTCTAAACCCTGTAATAGTCAGAGCTGGCATCTTCCGCTAAATGTGGACTTGTCACCCCCAATTCTCTACAGGCGTATGTCCTACAAAGTGCTGAAAGAATTTTAGTTGGGTTCCCGAGAAAGCCAGTGACGTGCTGTTGCACAGGTTATTTCTGGGTATTGGTACAGGGAAAAAAACGTCCCTAAAATAAATCTGCTCTCACAAATCTTCTTTCCTTTATTTGCAAGTTGCTTTCTGCTGGTGAGATTTGGAAGTGCCTGTCAAGCTTTCACATAACTAAAACAATCAAACCTCCTTGTTCTTCAAAAGATGCAATCCTGAGCAACAGCCGGCCTGAACCAAGTCATTCCCTATCCCTTGAATTATTTCTGTGCTTACATAATCTTGTAAATTCTTTTTTGGTGTTCTGCCATTGTTTGCATCAGACTGGAGCTGAACGATCTGTGAAGTAATGCTGTGGTGTATTTAGTAACAAGCAAACAATCAAGATCACCGCTGGTACCCTGCATTCTTACGCTTTCATTCAAGTGTCTCTATATTTATAATTGTTATCTGCTCACACTGAGTGTTACTTGAGAACTCCTTAAACTATTGACTGGTGAAAAGTTCAGCGACTTCTTCTGACTGAGAATTAGCATTACTGATAACATAATTTGCATGCACCAAACCATGTGTGGAGGGAGCACTACCCTGATAGCGTGTCTGCATGTGGTGATAACCGGGTATGGCAGTGTTCTGCAAATAGTTTTGTCAATAGTTGGCAGCAGTTGTTGCATAATGATTGTCTTTTCTCTGGAATTTGTCTATCACATCCTGACTGCAAAGCAGACCTTCTATAGTGAACTCTGATAATAAAATTCCCCTTGTAATCTTGTGCTGTTCTACTGCAGCCAAAATTACTTTTAACCTTTATGTCACGCAGCCAGAATGTTATGTATGGTATGAAATAAGAAAGGATGCTGTTTGCAGTTGGGTGCTGGACAGGGAACTTAGGACTTGTCTGGCTTCAGAGCCAAGCAACATGATTGCTTCTGTGCCCCACTTGCCCTTCCCAGCTCTGTTTCCCCTTTTGACAAAATGAAGGTACTTGCCTGTAAGGTGACTACGGTCAGGTCTTGGTGGCAACGTGGCTCAAGAACCTTTCAAGAGGCATTTCTCATGTTGTCTCACATATGACTGCTGCAACTTGGATCATGCTTTCCACCCAAAGGACTGATGAAGGTATCAGTCCCCAGCTCATTTGTACCCCCAGGATGCACTGTGACGTAGTGGTGCTCCCTCTCTGTCGATTGTATCTTGGGTTCCAGCAGGGATGTTGGTGGCTTTAGTTGGTATCGGCTGGAGTCAAGGGCCATTGAACAAGAGTGTAGTTATATGGAGGAGACGTGGAGAAGGACTTCCTGTCTGCATTCTTGCATTTGAGTTAAGCCACCCTTACTGTTAATATGCTCTGTTGATGTTTCTAGAGTATGGAGTCATCACTAAATTGGTGGTTGTTTTTTTTTGTTTTTGTTTTTTTTTGTTTGTTTGTTTTTACCAGTTTTGGGGGTTGTTTCCTAACTGGTAGAAGACTGACATGTTTTCTCTACTCTAATATACACTTCCACACTACTTGACCATCAGCTACACCTTTGATTTTTTCCATATTTCTTATAACTTCAGATTTGCTTAGTGTATTCTTCCAGCAATCATTTGTAGCTGGGTACAGTCCAAGACATGTGGGTGATCTCCTGCCTGCTTGGCTGAAGATCACTGGCCACTTTCAGAGGTGAGGCCTAATGAAATACAGGCTTTCCTCCATACGCGAATTTAGCCATGTTCCTCCAGCTATACCCCAGGGCTCTGGTGCGGAGCAGTGGGGAGGACTTGTTGCCACACTGATCCTACCACAGCTGGTGCAAGGTGAGGATGAATCTGTTTGCTTTTCTCTGTCATATCAACTCGACACCATCTTTCCAAAAAAGGTGTCTCTACACCACAAGTACTGCCAGTTTCAAGTTCCTTCTTGACAAGAGGGCTGATCATAAATCCCCTTCCAGACACACTTTTAGGTTGTGGCCAGGAAAGACATCAGCATCAGTGGTCCAGACCCAGACTCTGGCAATAAAGGACATTTTATCTTTCCTTTTCTTGGGAATGCCATTCAGAGTGGATTAAAAGCTAAATGCTTGGTGTTACAAGCTGTATAAAGACAACATTTCCATTTCATGTTGTTCTTGATTTTTTTTTCATTTTTAACCATTTAAAGCTGCAGACCTGTACAACTGAATGACAGAATTATTGTGGCTTCTGTGTTTGTTTGGATATAGATTTAAACAGTACAGCTCTTGAAATAGCTGCATAACTAGCAGAGACATTTTTAAAGCCTATGATTAATAAAGCAGATGGGTTTGTTTTTTATTTTGAATTATGGCTGCCTCTCAGATTTTTTTTTTCTGCTAATACTACAGATTTTCTTAGCAAATATGGTGTTGACACGTACGGAAAGATTGTTACCTCTCCACACAAAATTATATGGACACTTATGCATGATATTGCATTGATTTTCCACGATTCTCCATTTGATCTTGTTTTATGCAGACTGCACACTTACAAACCTTGTTTTGCCCAGGTGGGAACGGCTCCTCTGTTGTGCGGTCTCTGCCTGCCGAGTGCCTCCTTCCCTCCCACCCCTCAGCTGGGGGCTGTGGTCACAGCAGCTGCCCTGAGCTGCCCCGAGGTGCTCAGCTTCGCTCCACGCTCAGCTGGGCGGTCTGAGGAGATAGCCAAGGGCCAAGGGGGTAGCCCTGGGCCAAGGAGGTAGTCCCGGGCTGAGGAGTTAGGCCATGGGGCAGGCCTGAAGCCTCCGCTGGGCTGGGGCTGTGGAGGCCAGCAGCCCGCAGGCCAGGGCGCTGCCACCAGCCCAGCTCATCGCTGGAGATGTTAGCGGGGAGCTTTCCAGCCTGCCTGCCAGGAATCGCAGCGTGCATTGGCGTGGGCAGAAGGAAAAAATACGGAAAGAAACAGGGAGGTTAAAATAACCACGGTGAAAACAGGATGTTGGAAAGCTGGGCACAGGGAGGAGAGTCAGCACTGCCGGCCTGCCTGGGGAGCAGGGAGGCTTTCGAACCCATGCTGGTCTGGGGGGAATGCCGCTCCGCAGACCTTTCCAGGCCCATGCCAGACCCCTGCGGCTCTGCTGGCAGCAGCTGGTGGGCCCGAAAACATGACTTACTGTGGCCATTTACGCAAATGTGCTTCCTCACCTTCTCTCTTTTTAATCAGATGACAGTCATAAACTATCATTTACCACACACCAGCCTGGTGTTGCATTTATTTAACTGATACGACCTCAAAAGCACGGCCTAGTAGCAAGATGATACTCGGTTTCACGCTTGGGTGCCACCGGGGAGCTGTATTTCTTCTGAGCTGGTCTCGGGTTGCTTCAGAGCTGTGATGCACAGCTTCCTTTGAGCATAAGACAAAATAAAAACACAGCCACGTTTCTCTCTTGCTAACCGTCTCTGCCTTCAAATGGCTGCCAGCAGCGTGGATTTACTGCAGGGCCGTGGGGAAGCTCCTGCTGTTAGCAGCAGCTCGGCAGAGCCCTGGGCTGTGGTGGTGACGCTCCCGCAGCCCCACGCTGGCAGCCAGCCGAACCCCTGGCAGGCCCCTCGCCAGGACAGGCCCCACAAGCGGTCCTCTGCTCTCTGTGGTAGCGCGTGGCGGCCTCACGAGAGGAAAGCAGGGGGTTTGTGTTGCTGGCAGCAGCAGGCCCGGTCTCCAGCACGCATAAACCGTGCTCAGAAGCAAGTGTGAGATCAGCCTTAACCCCATAGCTTAAGAGTTCATTGAGCCATTGCAAAGTGCATACTAAAACCTCTGAGGCTACACCAAACTGGTTTGTTCTTGAAGGTAAAAGAAATGCTATTTTCCATGAGTCAGAGCTGTTATCCACTTATGTACCTCCCATGGTCTAATTTAATCTGCGAATTGCTAGTGCTCATGCAGAGTCAGATGGGCACAGAACATGCTTTGGTGAGACCCACACGGTCGGATCTACCCCCTCGGCCGTGGCTGACACGGAGCAGTTCTTCTGCAACCACCGCCTCTCCTACCAGAGCCCTGGTCCGCTGGGTGGACCAGCACCTACGGTGGCCAGGTGCTCTGTAGCCTTCAGCAGAGGAATAAACCCAGCACCTTTCTGGCTCTGTCCAGCACCGTGCAGGTGCTGCAGTGAATATGCTGTGGGCTTGGTTTCCCATTGAATGGCTGTTGCTTTTCTCATCAGCTTTTTGGATAGTTAAAGTCCTTAGGATGCCAGTGTCCCTAGTATTTCGCATAGGCTCAATTTCTCATCTTCTGTGCTCAAACCATGAGACAGATTTGCCCTCCACATCCATAAAGTTGTCCAAATACTGTCAATTTTGTGTTTCATCTGTTCCAGCCACATCACTTGTATGACAGGTAATGGAAGGTGACGGACTGCCTATGATGGAATAACCAGCTGGAGCTGGAGGTCTGACTGCTGGGCACACAGGCAGTTGGATGCACACCTCACCTGCAGCTACCGCTGCAAATTGGCCCCAGGGCTTTTTTTTTTTTTTTTCCTCCAGATCACTTGCAAGATCTGATGTGATTTTTTGCTCCTTGCAGCCCACTTTCCCATTGCAGAGGCTCACCTGGGTGCCTGCTCCACAACACTCGAGCCCACGGGCACCACCAGCAGCAGCTGCAGGAGCCCCTGCACTCATCGGCAGGGCAGACTGTCCAGTGGCAGCCCATAGACTGCCTCACATTAGTGCTAGTTTTAAATATTTCACTCTAGAAATCTCTCCTGGCACCACACTAATCCAATTTACAGTGTCTGGCTCAGGCGAAGTATGACAAGAATTTGCTTAAGACACTTGATCCGCGATGGTGTGTGGAGGGGTGTCACACGTCCCGTGGGAGACGCTGCCACACAGCTGGGGGCCACAGCGGCCTGCTGCTCACAGGACACAGGACTCCGACACCTGGGAGGGAGACAGAAAGGAGACAGCACAAAAACCAGGATGGACCCTCCCCTGCCTGAGGCTGGGTGATCCAGGGTCCATGTGCCATTTACCCCTGCAGAACTCATGGCTTTGCCCAACAGAACAGTCTCAGGGATGGCCAGCTTCTGCAGCCACGTGAGTATGAAGCCAAAGTAGTGCAGCTGCCTGCTCTGCACATGTGTACTGATTATGACCACTGCCATCATCTTTCCTCTCTTCCCCACAAAGGGATGGCTATGGGAATAGTTAATTCATTAGAAAATATACCAACGGCAAGGTAGGTCAGCCCCTTCTTTTTGTATTGCTAAATGAAGGCTGCAGTCAGTGCCATCTGAGCGTGCCGCAGATCTGAGGATGGCACTGCTACCGCTGGGTAATGCCCATGACATTCCCAAAGGCAGCAGTGCCACGTGCACCGGGACACTTGTCCGGCAGCACTGAACTGCCTTCTGGGCCGTGCTGGCAAAACATCCAGAGAAAATCTCCAAATGAGAGCAGCGCTGAGGGAGAGGGAAATTTCTATGCAGTCAAGTGTTCTGCTATTGTCAAGGTATTGTGGAGTGAGAGTAGAAAGGATTTCAAGACCAGCTGTAGACGGCACATTGAGGCTCTGGTTACAAAACGTATCCTGAACGCACCATGCGTTGAGCGCCCCCTCCCCCTGCCGAAACCTTAAGCCAAAGGATTTATCAGGCTCTTATGTAACACGCTTTTAGGGTTTCCAGTAGAAATAGGTGTTCTAAATATAAATGATTTGCAGATAAAATAGGCTTATATAAACGCCTTCTGCTTTATATAACCCTGCACTGGTGCCGCAGCCAATGCTTGCACCAGCTCAGAGCCCAGCAGCGCGAGCGGTGCCGGGAGCCCCCTGTGCTGGGCTGGTGCAGCCACAGCCATAGGCCCTCCGAGAGGAGGAACGAACAGAAATATGCAAAAAGAAGCTGGTTTGTGAAATGGCTCAGTTAATTAGTTGCTGCAGCTGCAGAGTGGCACTGAGGCTGACCGTCTGCTCTCGCAGGGTGGCCGTGGCGGCTGCTGAGAAGGGAGGAAACCTCTGCAGATAGCGTCCTTCAGGTGCAAGTGTGTTCGTCCTCTAGGCAAAGACAGCTCGAGGGCACATCAAAAGTTAGCACTCTCCTTCATGCCCACGCACTCAAAGGGATGTGTGTGCAGAGCTGTGGCATATATTTGTATCATGTTGGAACAAACCGTGCTGACTTCCTTCAGCTCTTGGTTCACAGCATCACCTCCGGCTGCGGGCTGCTGCTGAGCAGTGGCCGTACCCCATCACCCAGCCCCAGCCCCACCATGCCCGCCTCTCCGGCTCGCTGTCCCCTCCACCTCCCAGCACACCTTGTGGCCCCTTGTGCCACTCCTCTCCCTTCACGGCCAACTTCTTCAGGAGGTTTGTTGATAAAGCTTCTTTTCCTCTTGTCTGGCTCAGTAATGCACCAGAAGCCATGACAGTGGCCATTAATAAGGCCAGCAACAATTAGCTTTGAAATATTGTCTTCTGAGCATACAGCAGCGGTTGCTAAGTTACAACCTGCACGTATGGGAAAGGGATGCAGTCAGCCCTTGCACAGGAGCCCCCAGTGCCTCGCACCAACTGTGTTCTGGGGAGGGGGACTGGTTGCTGAGTATTTTTAGCTACTGGCATGGGCGCAACACATGCATGTAATTATGTATAAATATAGGGAGATATGCATAGATATACGTATCTATCGTGTTTATACTTACACATATATTTTCATATATACGAGAAACAAGAATGCATTTTTAAGCCACAGTGTATTTTTACAACAGAGCAATGTGATTTCTGTCTCTTTGGCATTAACATTTTCACTCACATAACTTATTCAAATAACTTGCTTATTTATTCTCATCCCAAAGAAGCTCTTTTGACAACGTGGGAAGATGCTGTTTATTGGGAAGCGAGGACTGTCAGCAGCCTGTATTATTTCTGGTGGGACTGACAGTTCTCCAAGCAACAGTACTTCATTTTTAATGCAGATCTGTTGGAAGACATTTGATCCATCCTGCTTTTGTCAGTCACGGAAGGCAAACTTGACATAAAGAGATTGTATGTATGACCTTCGAAAGTGATTGCCGCCTGCTCCGGCTTCGTCTGTGCTCCAAAGCCCGGTGTCAATAACAGCCTGTTTCTGTGGTGCACTGAAGGACAATGAGCCACGCAGCTTTGTCTGCACTGCCCTGCCTTCTGCCAGGAGAGTCACCCTGCCGGCGTGCCGAGCCCTCCAGGCTGATGAGACTTGGGCACCTCCTGGATCCCGACCTGCAGCCATGCATCGTTTGCTTTGCCTTTGGAAATCAGTTGTCATCTTTAGTACAAGTCCTTCTGGACCCCAAAAGCTATCAAATAAAGCCATGCAACACATTAAAACAAAAACAAACAAACAAATCTATGAAGTGGTGCCAGTGTTTTATGGGGCTTATACAGAAGGGCATGTATGGTACAGCTGCACCACTGCTCGCATGTCCCGCTGCTGTGGCACGGTGGGGATGGGACTGGCACCAAGCACAGAGCTGCAGGGTGAAAGCAAAGAGGGCACAGCCCAAACAGAATGGAATAGCCTGCTGCTAGGCACTTCAAAGCTATTTTCAATGCAAGACTTCAACCTTGTAAAAATATCCCCCAAATTAGGATTTTTGATAAATCCTAATTTGCTGCCTCTGCCCGGGGAGGTGGCACAGCATGTTTGCTGCCTCCCGCCACCCAGCTCCTCGCACAACACAGCCCTGCGTTGTCAAGTGCCCAGACACAGCACATGTCAGCTCAGGTTTTACCTTACCCTTTGTCAGTTTGTGTCCCTATGTTCTGCGTTTCACAACCAAAGGGCTTAGGGACATTTCCCTCCTGGATGAACGGCTCTTCCTGATGCAATGCTGGGTCTGTTTGGAGCTGCTGGTGCCTGGCACGTTGGGGCACTGGAGCAAAGAGCACAGCCCCAGCCACTCAGAAACAGACCTGAAGCCCTGCTAACCTGTCTGTGGCCGCTGGGGTACAGCACGCTGGCTTAAACTTGCCAGCCACATTCTAGTCCTCTGCAGCACAGCTTCATGCATGTCCCGAGCTTAGCCGAAGAGGCTTAAGCACACCTTGCTCCTCTGCAGGAGGCTGTGCACAGTGCTGGGGGTAGGCCTGCACCAGGGGAGGGGCTGCCATCACCTCTGTGTGCCAGTGCCATCCTGGGGAACAGGGATGCATCTTGTGAGGATAATGGGACAGGAAACACATGCAAGTTACAAGTCCTACAACTGTAGTGGTACTAAGCAATCCTATCACAACCAAGATGGATAGTTATAGCGGAAGAAACAGATGACGTCCTGTGTACAATCATCGTGAAACCTTCTCTCCTCCCTAGTACCAGATAATTTGCCAAAAGCAAGTCAGGAGCAAAGGCGGTTTGCTCTTCATCTAGTGAAGTCTCTGAAGCAAGGCACCAAACGACATTTTTACTGCTCATGTTTTCCCTGTTGAATCAAGTGCATCATGCAATATATGTAGTCGCTTCACATCCCTGACTGTTTCACATCCCAGTATGCAGTGGTACACCCCTAGTCACAGTTCCAGTGGTCTGCTCTCCCATGGAGTTCACCTTTCCAGTTGCATAAAAATCTGCATTTGCTATGCTGTGCTTGCAGCCAGCTAGGCAAATTGGTGATGGAAGTCTGGGTTTAATGTCTAAGACTGCAAGTGCAACAGTCATTGTACTGGCAAAAGTATTGAGGTGAGTATTTTTGCCTGCACAAAATGAGCATCTGCTTGGGGGCCGGGTACTGGCTGGGAGAGGACAGTGGGCTTCTTTGGAGTGTGCTACTGAATTCATGCTCGTAAAAGGCTGACAGCAACATTTCTGAGACAGATAGGCATCTCTGTGGAGATCTCTGCAAGGCAGCTGAAAACAAGATGGCCCTTGTCAAAGGAGTGATCCTATCTGTTTTTGCAAGAGGAATAACATGCATTTTTCTGTTAGCATAACAGCATAAAGCACCAAGAACAACAACTAGAAATTTGGCAAAATCTGGTTTTCAATGCTGAGAACATGCCAGCCCTCTGAGGCAATATGGAACAATTTCTGCAGGTGAAAAACAGAAGCCCGAGCTGTGCTATGCCCAGGTGCAGTGCCAGCATGGCAGTGAGCTGGCACTGTGTCCTTGTGCCTGCTGTTGGGCCAAAGGCCAGCAGCATGACTGAGAAGTGAGGAGCTCAGGAGACAGGACCTCAACCCACAGGGATAACCTCCTGCCCACCATGTGGCACCGCTGGCAAACACTAATGAAAATGGCAGGAAAAATCCCCAAGGAAAGAGCATTTTTCCAGCCAAGCCTGGCACAAACAAAATGCTTGCAGGATTCCCTTTTCTCTCCGGCTAAGTCCCCGTTCCCCACAGACCGCACAGCCAGGCTGGTGACAGCAACAGGCTGAAACAAATCCCTAAACCTTACTCTCCTTCCTGAACTTTGGGAAGATTGTCCCGGAATTTGGCCGCAGATCTGTGCCTGACCTTTGTGCGTCTCAGCCATCCCAAACACGCAGTTTAAATGCTTAAGTAATCTCTGATCTTTCAGGGTTAATGATCAGATGCAACTTTGAAGCCGATGAACTTGTGAACCAGGATGTGTTGGGAAAGGCCGAGGCACGCAACGATTAGCTGTTTCTCAGGAGGCTGTTAGCTGGTGGTCTCTCCACACTTGTATGGTGCTGTGTTATGTGTGTTTGCTGAGTTTTTTTCAATTTGTTTCAGTTTGAAGGAGATGAGACGCAATTGTTTATTACAGTTTTTCTGCTCTCGACCCCTGCAGCTGCTCCCCAAAGCCAACTGGAGCCGTGCGTGGCCATGCCTTGCCTGTGGGACCAGTGCTCCGGCTGGGGACTGCATCAGCGAGAGGCAGCAGTGCCGTACCCACCGCTCCCTGCTCGGGCACCTGGCACCCTGCTCTTCCATTCTGCTCCATGCCACCTCTGTCTTCTCAAGCACAGCAAGTGTTTCCCAAAAGCCTTCAATTTTACAAGCCGTTAGGGTATTCTGTGGTATGAAAACATGAGCAGAGCAACTCTAATGGGATGCAAGCTGGTTTTGTGTGAAAAGGCATTTCTAATGGAGATAGAAACCACCCACTAAAGGTCGGATTACAACCGAATCTTTAAAATTTTCAAAACTTCTTTTTGAACTTCGTCACTGAGAACCCTGAACAGCGAGGACAGTATCCTTAGGGCGGCGTCGAGCCCCCGCGACTGCTCGCCCCACGGCACCGTGCGCATGGCAGGCAGGGCCCTTGCTCGGCCAGCGCTGCGGCGGCTTGGGAGGTTTCTTCCCGCAGTAACAGCCCGTCCTTCCAAACCAAGCCGGGCGCTCCCACCTCGGGCAGCCCGCACCTACAGGGCCGGGAAGCCACCGCCACGTCCCGGCCGCCCGCGGGCCTCCCTCAGGGGCGGGCGGGCGGCGGCGGGCGGCAGCGACGCCCGCTGGTCGGGCCTGGCAGCGACACCGCGCTGCTCGCCCGCGGACGCGTGGGGACGCGTGTGAGCCGCTCCGTGCCGTGCTGGTGGCCGCTGGAGGCGATCCGGGCCCTGCCCGCCCGCGCAGCAGGGCTCGGCCTCATGCTTTTCTCGCTACCGTTTTTAGAGTGGCCGACGTGCTCTTAGAGGGCAATTTAGGCTTCTACAAGCACGTCACGAAGCGCGCGGCTTTCTCTTCCACAACCAGTTTTGACCCTGTATCCGGGGTTTGCCTCTACCCCCCAGCCACCCTTGCCAGGCAGGACGCTGCTGGGTCTGTGCTGTGGCCGGGGAGAGGGAGCCGCAGCCACCCCGGGAGGCCGAGGGTCAGATCTCGGCCACCAGCATGGTATCCAGGCCCCGGGGCTGGCCCTGCCCTGCAGCCAGGTCAGGGGCTATGCTGCTGCCCCTGAGCTGGTGCAGCTGGCAGGCAGCGGTAGAAACTCATGAGACAAAGCCCGTGCTGAGGCTGGTGTCGTGCAGACACCTACCTGCATGCCTGCGGCCACTGCACGCACACCCTGAGAGGTCAGCATCCCTTCACCGGCCCTGACAATGTATGAACTTCCAAGTGTGAAGCACAGCAGAGCACCAAGACTGGATGGACATCGGCAGCTGCGCTTCCTACAGCTGCAGCCTCCAGCACAGTCGGGGTTCGCTCCCTGTATCTTGTGTCTGTGAAGTCTAAAGACTCCCCTGTGAGGCATCTAGTTTAGAAACTGAGAAAGGGAAGATCCCGCTACCCAGTGTAAAATATTTACATCTCACAGTCAGCACTTTAAAACATTCAAATCATCTGCATGATCTCAAACTTTCTTCGAGGAAGGGGTCAGGGAATTCTTTCTCCCTCACATGGGCTTTTAGCATTGACAAAGCACTTTCATGTCCTGATTTTCAGAGTCACTTGACCCCTGGTGCAAGAAGCACCATCTGATACTGCTCTATGACAGCACTCGATGTTGGGCATGCTGTGGCCTGGTGTGTCATGCGGCTGGCCCCTGACAAAAAGTCCTCATGTGTTTCCCATCTGCTGACTTCTCACCGCTGGGGGAAACCTGCTCCCCCTGAAAAGGATGGGCTTTCCCCAGGTGCAAAGTCACACTGGTTCCCCGAGAGCCGTGGTAGCCACTGCCTGCCTCACATAGCACTCAGCTCTGAAGTGCTTTGACTCACTGCAGCACCTCCTGCAAAACCCTGTCCCCCGCCTGCAGCTGCTGGGGCTCACACAGTGCAAATGGTGCAATACCTGTGTCCGGTTCCCCCAGGGCCAGCAGCACAGTGTTCCCGAGGCTTTGCTGCAGCTTAAGTAGCTTCCTGTAGTCATTACAATAATGTAATAGCCCATTACACCAAACAGCAGCTTCGCCCTGGGAAGTGCCCGAAGCTTCACAGCTGGTTCCCCACTGCACCACTGCTGCACGTACACCCACCTCCACCTCACCACTGCTGCCGGGCCTGACACGGGCACTGGCAGTGAGGACATAGCGGGTTCTCAGGGGCATGGCATGGGGATGGGGCTGTAGGGAAGTTGGGATGGGCTCCGGCGGAACCTTTGATGTGAAGGCGCGTGGTGGCACACACAGCAGCCTGCTGGAGAATAGATAAGCACAGGGCTGCTGAAGCGTTCAGGTTTATTGTAGTATATTTGCATAGGGAAAGGCCTTGTCAACCCTCAGCAAAACGTCCTGTCATGGCCATCCGCTAATGAAGTCTGTGCGCCAGTTGCAATGGTTACAAAACACTTCTGCGGTCCAAGGCCAAGGACTCTGGAAAAAATAAATAAATCTGAAAGCAGCAAACTGAAGCATCTCTGAGCAATAACCATGTGCCACACAGCAGTGCTCAGCAAACCGGACACGCTGGAGACACTGCATAGCTGTGCTGGTTTCACTCTGATCAGATGAGGACGAGGCTGGTTTTTTGCAATTTGTGATAACAGCATTTTGCAAGCATGATGAAAATGTGTGGTAAACCCCAGGCAAACTGTAGCAGCCTGAGCACACAAACCATGCAAAATCGCGTTTTAGCAGAGTCAGACTGATCTTTAACTCCGCTGTGGCTGCTGCAGTGCTACACAGACCCCACTGCAAGGTCTCCAGCTGGACATCACAAAGCTGTTGCTCTCCACCTCCTATCCCTGCCTTATGCTCCTGGTGTTTGCCTGCCAGGTTTACAGGCATTGTGGGGCCATCAGTCCTGTGGGATGATAGCGGGCTGGGGAAGGAACCCAAATCACACTGCCAAGCCCTTCATGGCGGCAGAAAACCAGTGCTCCAGATCAAAAACTGGTAGGACAAGAAACAGCTATGTGCGCATTCAGTTCTTTTAACTCTCCCTTTGCAAGCACTCTGCTTGTTCCTCAGACACATGCCACATCTGGAGGCAGGACGTCTGCGCTGCCACCAGGAGCCCAGGGCTCTAGCTGCAGAGGGGCTCAGCTGGGAGGAAGAGAATTTGTCAGTATTTTGAAAGAGTAATCAGGAGGATGCGGGTAGTGAGAGGCGAGGAACCGTGCCCTGAGCCTGGGCACACTGACTGTGCAGCTCCCCTCCCTCGGCTGGTGTCTTTCTGCCAGCTGAGGAAGCTTTGCAGAAAGCAGATCTTGTTGCGGTGACTCTCCAGGATGCCGATGCAGCTCTCGGACACTCCAGCACGTTTCACTTGGCATTTAATTTTTGACTGAGAACCAGAATAAGATAAAAAGTAACACAACACGCAATAACTGTGGCAAAAACTGGCCTACTTGCAGGTCTGACGACTAATTTTAAGCTACAACCCAGCATCAGGCCAACACTTTATAGCTGCCATGGGGCTGGACTCACAGTGAATGTCTTGCTGTGGACATATACAAAGATCCCAGCTAAAACTAAGGTTGGCTCTGGGCTGGGAGGAGGCACGGAGAAGCCCCAGGAGATGTGCTGTGGACACAGACGGGCTCAGCAGGACATGCTCCTGCTCTGCTGTGGGGCCCTGGGGCTGGCAGGCACCAAGCATGGGAGTTGGTGGCAGGGAGAAATGTCCCCATGTGCTGCTTTGTTAAAGCCTCCCTCCTGAGTGGCATTGACCAACCCACACCAGAAACATCCTTTGGTGGGACAAGGGTAAAGCAAACTCGTCTAGGCAGCCCGAGACATGGGCTTCTATAGCCTACTGCCCTCATGCAGCAGTTTTTTCTCTAGCTACAAAGTAAACCGACAGCTTTTTGAGTCCAGGCGCTGTTGACAGGTGGATGCCAAGCCCACCTGGAGGCTTCTCTCAAGGTTCAGAAATAAATGCTCTTGGACTTATTTTTGTGGTTGTTTTCTCCTTGAGGAGTCGCTAGGACACGTTGGAGGCCTCAGATAAGATTATGGCCAATTATGAAGGGAAGAAAGAGTTCACCTCGCAGTATCTTTTTGGACAAACAGTCGAAGGCAAACAAGGTTTAGCAACCTCTCTGGGCTTGCACAGTTTAGGATCCCAATAACTCATCCTGATGCTGTAAAACTGACACGCAGGCAGGTCAACTTTGTGGCCGGGCAGTGTCTTATCCGCCCTGACCACTTGTTCCTGCTGGCCAAACACATCCAGGGGAGCTTTTTTTGCAGTGGGCCCAGGGATGAACGGTGGATGGCTCCAGCTCTCTGCACAAGAAATATCTCCTGCCAGAGAGCTCTATTCTGGGCATCCCTCCTGCTACGCATTACGGCCAGCATCGCCTGCTGGCCATGCACCTGGCGCCACCAAGGCGGTGCCAGGCTGGCAAGAAAAATGAGAGGAAGGTAAAATTCCTGTGCCCACACAAAAAGGTCTTTTTATAGCCCGGGGATGAGGTTTTGTACTCTGTCCCTATTTTCCACTCAGACAGTAAACAGGAAAACCAACCTGACCTGGACCGAACAGCTAATTTGGGAGCACAGTGCAGCTGGGTCACTCTGCCAAGCGCACACACTAGTGGCCGGAGGGACAGGTGAGGAGAAGGTATGTGAGCACTGCACTGTAGTTACCTGCATGGGGACATGCCCACTTTGGGTTTGTGGAGCCCACCCTTGTGCCTTGACCTTCAGGTGGTGCTGAGGTGCTATCGTCTGGTGTTTGTTGGCTGCTCAGCACATGGGGCTGGCTTGAGGCTCTCTCAAGGGGTACAGTCAGCTGGGGATACGGGGGCATGACTCCTGCAACTGTTCTAGCAGCACAGCTTTGTCCCCTCAATGGCACTGCCCGAGATAAACCATGTCTTTGCTCTTAGTGAGGGGAGGGCATTGGAAATACTCCACAGCACCTGCAAGACAGGATAAAAGCAGAAGCAAGTGAGCAGGCAACGAGTGGAGGTGGCAGTGTGGTGATTCTGGGGGTGCCGCAGTGGGCTTGGGGCAGGTGTGGGCAGCAGTGGCCGGGATGCTGGGGAGCACGGCGGGGGCTTTGGTGGCAGCGTGATGCCATTCGTCAGTCACATGGCTCAGGCAGGAGGTCGGGGGGAAGTGTTCTCAAGTGTCAAATGGGAAAGTTACGTAACCACTGTCCAGATCCTCCCAGAAGGGCCTAATTTCCCCCTCCAACATTAGGATGACTTCCCCATGTGCGGGTTGACAGCTGTGCCTGGGGCACGCAGTGAGCCCTGCGGCTGGGGTCCCTGCCATTGGGGTGGGCTGGGGCAGTGCGTCTGGAGCAGCCCCCGGGGTCTGCCACCAGTGAGTCACGGATGCTCATTGGGGTGGAAACTCTTTCCAAAATCCGTAGCCTGCGAGGCTAATCGCAGCAAGCAGCTTTGAAGCTGCCTTATGGAGAGCTCATGTGCTGGTACCCAGAAGGCTGGACTCTGCAGAGCCTTGGGCCCTGCCCAGCCCACAGTAGCAGCAGCGGGGGATTCATCCTGCTGGGACTGCCACATCACCTAAAATCAGGCTGGGAAGGCCCTGTGTTATGGCCTTCCCAAGGACTCTCTTCTTGGCCCACCTGTGCTATCAGGAAAGGAAAGAGGCTTTGTCAACATGACTGAAGTAAGGTTTCAGGCTGGCTTGGTTTTGATCTATTTCCAAAATGGACAGAGAAAGTAAATGACAAACAGAAATAGATGCCAGTTTGCAAGTGTACTGCATACAAATTTCTATTTGCCCAGTGCAAGGACATCCGTGAGAACCGTGTCTGCAGGCCCTGAAGCAGCAGGAAGCAACTCGGGTGCCCAGGCCCACGGCTCGCACTCACAGGCACCTCACAAGTGGGCATGAATCACCAGCCTTCCCTCTGGGCCGTTAATCATGGCAGGATCAATAAAGGCCACATGTGTTTTTCATGTCTCAGCCATTAGCCTGACCTTGTGTGTATCTCTGTAGAGGGTAAAAAATAAAAGCATTGCAGATCAAAGCAATCAGCACTGAATTTACCCTAGCAATAGCACCCGATGGAGCTAGTTGATTTACAGCCGCTGAGATCACACAGAAGTTGTTTTGGCTGCTGAGAGCACTGCAAGGTTACAAAGCGCTCATTGTCCCTGAGGAATTCAAGAAAGCGGGAGGTGGCCACTCTGAAAAGATATTCTTTAGCATTTGCTTACTTCCTTAAAAACATTGATGTCTTTCTCTTCCAGGAACAAGTGCATATGCCACTCTCGGAGGCAAAGAGATGAACCTTCTCCTGAGGCAAGCGCACATGCCTGCATGCAGGGGGGTGGCACCCAGCGCTGCACCTCAGCATTGCCTCCTCCCGCAGCACCTGCTTCCAGTGCACGAGGACAGTGCCCAGTGAAGGCTGCTGGAGAACCAGCACTGCCAGCAGGAGCAGCCCCAGGCCCAGGAAGGCCCAAGGCCCTCGTCAGGGGCTGCCCAACAACATGGCACAGACAGCGCAGCCATGAAGAGCAGCATGTGGAGACCCAAAGGCAGTGCTGCCGACCACTTGCTGTCACTATCAGAAGCCAGCTCTCTGGGTCAGCCTGCTCTGATTTGGCTTGGGATAGGCACGCCAGGAAACCCTAGGGCTGAGGAATGTCCCTGAGGAGCAGCCACAGGTCTGCTGGGGCCGCAGCCCTCAGGTGCTGCCGGACACGGGGAGCTGGAGTGGGCCTGCTGCTCTCCTGCCTGGGCCACTAGGGATGCTCACCAGAGCCCCCCTTCACCAGTGCCACTGTGGAGTCCGCAGAAGTATTTGCTTGCTGGAGAGAGCTCTTTATTAAGGGTTGCCTTATTTTTAATTTAAAATCATCTCTTGTTTATGCCACGCCAGCTTTGAGCCTTAAGATCGTATCAGCTCCCAGCCATACACAAAGCCTCTTTCACCAGCAGCCCTGGCGAAGCTGCTCAGCCCCCACTGGCAGGGTGCAGGCACCTCCTGCTGCAATATACGGCTCCGCCAGCCTCAGCCTGCCTGCCCACACCCTCCCAGCCCTTCCGCACACATGAGGGACCCAGCAGATCTTTGGGCCACCTCTGCCAGCAGCCTCATTGCACTGATCCCCAGTGCTGCCCCATGGCCGAGGGATGTCCCATCCCACTGCGGGGTGAAGCAGGAAGCCCCCCCAGCTCCTCTCTTGCTGTCATTGCACCACTCTTGACACCAGCAGACATTTTACTGGAAAACCTCCCCTCAACACAGAAATAGCTGTGGCAGCAAGGCTGCGGTGAGGCTTGACAGAGAGGGCGCGGCGCGTCACACCGCTTTCTCCGTGGCCACCAAGTTCTCCGAAGCAACCCACACTTGCAGCACGGCCACCTCATCCCCCCGTGCGCCGCCACCATGCCCGGCATGGGGAGCACAGCATGTTTGGGTGAGGAGAGAGGTTTGGAGAGCATGTCCATGACGTGCTGTGTTTTCCAGCCCTAGGTAGCTGTTCCCAGCACTGAACAGACAGACAGGCTGCTGATCTCAGAATAACAAATGTAGGTGCAGGGCAGGGCTCTGCACGCATGCAAACCATGGGCAGCAACCTCCTCATTCAAATGCGGCAGTCAATGGCACACATCTCCTGGCCAGGAGGGCAGACACTGCCTGTCCCGTCAAGTCCTGGCAGCTTTGCAGCAAGAAGCCAGCTCCAGCCTGAAGCCCCACACAGCCAGGGCTCGGCCAACTTTTCCCAACAGCTGCTGTGTCAGCACTGAGATGGGTCTGTGGGGATTTCTGGTGCTCCACAGCCATCGTCCCCCAGAAGTACAAATGCTCAAGATGCAATAGGAAAATTCCCCAATGATGATGTGGGGGATTTTATTCAAGGGCAATTTGGGTTTAATTGTGCAGCTGAGCTTACTATAAACCTTTGGAGTGTGTATCAAGTAACTCTGCCTGTGTAGCTGAATGCATCAGGATATTGTTATAAAAAATGTTATTTGGACATTTATAGTCAAACACACACATTTAATGTTGAACTGCAGTGTGGGGCCAGCTGTGGGTGCCATAGAGCAGGATGAGCTCTCCCCTCCATGTGGTGCCGTGTGGATGGTCCCAGGACGGGATGCCTTATATCTTGGGAACTCAATACCAATGATCTCTTCTTGCTTTCGGTAACCAGAGCCCAGCACAAGCAGCTACACATGCAGTCAGACTGTTTGTAAGGCCCCAAGCAACTTAACACAACTGAGTCAGACTCCTCCATCCTTGTGTAGTTCCTTCTTACTTGCTGCATAAAGCAACAGCAGTGCAGCTGCTTGTGGATGAGCCACATCCATCTCCAAGCCCAGAAGCCAGCCCCTGGTCCCACCACCATGTCACCCTGGGCACCAGACCACCAGACCCGTGCGTGCTGCCCCTGGAGCCCACCATGCTGGAAACTGTCTCTTGCCCTGTCCAAGCAGCAAGCACAGTGCCTAGAGTGACACTAATCAAAACAAGTAAGGAAACTAAGATTTTTTTTTTTTTTTCCACGCTGCTTTTTATTTTTTTCCTCCGCCTTTTAAAATTACAGATGAGAAAAATAAATATTGGAAGATTATCCTTTGTATCTCATGATCAGATCACAAGTTAGCATGTGACTTGGGATGGAAAAACAAGTCTTTCCAGCAGATGTCAAATGTAGCTAGCAGGCTGCACTGACTGCTGTACCTTGATGTTTGCTGCCAAAGTCAATTCCTTGTGCATCTTTGAGGTAAAGAAACCTTATGATTCATCAGGATCTTACTCTAATTAAAGCAAACTGCTCAGATGACTTTCATTTTGGCTTTGCCTGTTTAGCAACTCTGAATGCAATATGTATGTAACAATAAATAGCAGCCCTCAGCCATTGTTTTGTAAACAGGCTCGAGCTCATGAATGGCAAGGGCAGGTTTTGGAGTCACCCTGTAAGTCATGTGCTCAGTGGATTGAGCAAAAAGCTTCCACACGGCTTCGAGCAAAGGGACCAAGCAAACCAGAGCCCAGGTGCCACTGCTGCCAGCCAACATCCTGCAAGAAGAAGGCTCACGATGCACGCCGCAACGTGACTGAAGGCATGCAGGAGCAGGGCTGGCACCACCGAGAGGAGCCACACCGCCATGGGGAGTGGGGCAGGCATCTCTCATAGAGAAAGGGGGGCCGGTAATAAATGAGCTTCCTTCCTTCCCTCTTAAATTCCTCCCTTGACACTAGATCTCCCCCAGCCTGCAGGGACACTCCTGCTACTGTGCTCTCGGGAGAGCCACAGAGCTGTGCCTTCATGCTCGTGCTGAAGCTGAGCATTGCAAAGGCACAGCATGGCACCAGAGAGGGGACAACAGTTTTAGGGGAAGGCGTGAGCAGCCAAGGGATGATGCCCCGGTTTCCCTCAGAGCTCCAAAACCTGGAGGAGATACGGGAAGGGAAGCAGCTGCTCCATCCCAGCAGCTCCTCTCACCTTCCTTTGCCCAGGTCACTCAGTGCTTGGGACGGGAAACTCAGCAACTGTGCCCTGCTGTGCAGTGGGGCTTTGACTGAGCCCGGCGCGCTGTGATAAGCCGGTGACATTGCATCTCGCTCCAGCCGGCCTGCCACAGCCTGCATCACATGATGGGTCAGCAGTTCATGGGAAGTCGCAGGCTGAAAGATTGAAAAAAAAAACAACAACGTACTTCAGCCAGCTCCCTCCCCACAGGAAATAAAAGCTGGAGCTGAGCTCTAGCAATTTGGGTTTGACCGGACTTATCTCGCCTGAGGCCTGCAGTGGGTTTGCCTGACCGAGTTCCCAGCGCTGAAACCCTGCAGAGAAAGGACTCGGCTGAGGGCAGAATGACAGGGGAGGGAGAAAAATCTAATGTGTGCACCTGCCTGTGGCGGGGAGGAAAAGGGGGTCCTCGGGGAACAACCACCCTGCTGCAGGCTGGGGCAGCCCTGCTCTCCCTGTTCCTGGCTGGAGGCATGCGGGGTGAGCGCGGTGCCCACCCTGGGCATCCTCTCCATGCAGGATGCAGGTGGGAGAGGCAGTGCAGCCTGTATCCCCATGCCACCAGGCTCAAGCCCATTGAGGCTGTCTCCCTGAATTTTGTGCATATTGCAGCATGGAGAGGGCTTTTTTTTTTTTCTTTTTTTGTTTTTTTTAGTCTCTCCTTTTGTCTAGGCATCACAGATAATTGTGCAGCTATTTTTAAAGCAGCTGTTCTTTTCCCTAGCAGAGCAGCCTGAATGGCTTTCCCACCCGTGCACGGAAGCACGCTCAGCTTGGACGTCTTGTTTCATTGTGATGGGAAAGGTTATCAAGTACAAAACAAAAGTGAAATCATCCACTGACATTCCTGCGCCTAAAATAGCCGCACGCTCTCTGGCGCTGACGTTACTGGAAGGGGAGCGGAAGTCTCTGGACACAGGCTGTCCCACTCCAGGGCCAGCGTACTGACCTGGCGCCAGCTGACACCCAGGCTAGCTCTGAGCTATTGTGAAATTAGGCATTCTTGCCACCAAAGATTAAAGGCCATACAGTGGGTAAGGTCCAGGAGCTGTCATAGCTTCCAAGCAGCAACACTCATAGGCAGCAGAGCCATGGAAACCCTAACCAGCAGACAGCTGAGCTGCCCCAGGTGAAATGCAGCAGCAAGGCCTAGCTATCAGTTTGCTAGAGGCACCTCTGCCATTGGACCTACCCGTCTGGTGGCTTTCTCTCACGTTCAGGCAGGCAGCAGCAACAAGCAGGGCAGGAGGCACTCTGGCCTGGTGCTGCGGGCAGCATCATCTCTGTGGGTTCATCTCTGGGAGGCAGCACTCTGCAGCGGCGCCATCGGCAAGGGAGAGGAGCGGAGGGGAGGACCTGCGGGGAAGCTCTGGCACTCAGCAGGTGCTTCTTGCAATCCTGCTCACCACCTGCAACCCAACACAGACCTGAGTGAGGCTGCAGGGCCAGCCCTGGGTGCTCTGCAGATGGAGAGGGCAGGGATGTGCAAGAGATGCTGCCTCATGCCAAGCCCAGCTGGGGATGGCATGCCACAGCTTCAGCAGGGACATGGGGACAGTGGCGTTCAGAGGATGCTTCATTGCTGGGCAGCCTTGGGATTCCCAGCCTGAGAAAGGCAGTTCATGCTCAGGGCAAGCAGGCTGAAGAGGTAAACTTCCAAAGACCTCATTTCTTAAATATCTTCCTAGGAGAGGAGTGAGCAGCAGAAGTGCTGAAGCAGAAACTGAGGAATGTAAAAACAGGGATAAATTACTTGCTCGAACACACAGTAAAACATTTACTAAAATTGTCCAAGGCCTTTTCAAAATAAGCAGAGTGCTCCACCGCCTGCCAAAACCCAGATTCCTTCCAGAGAAGATTTAAGACTCTTCTTCATTTGAATGTCAGTAATGAACTGATGATGCGAGTGCCTCCAGCTGCCAGCAGCTGTCTGGGCTGAGCCGCACCCTGGAGCGTCCCCGGGTGCGGAGCCGTCCCCGCACCCCGGCAGGGCTGCCGAACGTCCCGCGGGCTGCTGCGGCGTGCCATGCACAAACAGGCAGGGCAGGAAATTAAAGGCAGCGCTGTCCGTATGGATTCTGCTGGGGAAGGCCCAGCCATCAGTGGCAGGCTCCAATGAGACTTTCCTGGCTTTGTTGAGTGCTATGGCTTTATCGCTGTTAAAACACGGTTTGTTTCTGTGACTTTTTCCCCCCTTCTTAAATGTCAACTTGAAAAGAAAAATTCGGGAAAGGTCACTTACCAGAGAGACTGGAACAACTCCAGCCACTTGGATAAACACAGTTAGGGTCAGCTGCAATGAGAGGGGATTTAAAACAAGTTATTTACCTGGCTGAACAAGTGTTGTGTTTCTGAAGGAGGGTGAGACTTTAGGTACCTTGCACAAGGCAATTAATCTGCTTACCATTCCTCCATCTGCTACAGTGATCATTAACCCTTCGGGACACCCTGGGGGAGAAGACGCAGCACTCAGCACGCCTAACGCTGTGCTGTAAAGGGGCAGAGACACCAGACAGAGACCCAGCCTTATGGCTGAGGGCCTGCAGGCCACCCTGCACTGCTCACAGGCAGCTCTTTGCACTGCTTGCATTCAGTGATAGGAATGTGCCAAAGACCACACACACACACACACACACACCAGCGCAAGCGATCCCAGGGGCAGACTGCGTGCTGTCCACCCACACACCTGGCAAGCAACCTGCAAAGTAGCAAACAGCACCCGGAGCAGCGACCCCTTGCCCGCCGCCACTGATCCCACAGCTGTAGGTTGGCACAGCCTGTGCCCACATGAGGCGATGCACGTGCCTAACCAAGCCGAGGTACGTGGGGTAAGCAGACTTTCCACACCAAGGTCAGCGTCTGGTATGAAGGTGAGCTGTGCTGACCATCGCTGTGCTTACTCCTACGCAAAAGCTGGGCACTATGGATAACGGACTGGGCTGTGGGCAGACAGAAACCTGACGGCCACCACTTCAGCAGGGATGTGACAGCTCCGTGTGCCTCAGCAGCCGGGAGGCCCCGCCTGGCCCAGCACAGGCCCTTCATGAGGGAGTGCTGGGCACGGCCCCGCGGAGCTGAGCAGCCCTGGGCTCTGCTTCCCCGGAGCCGCCTGGTGTCCACCCTGCCAGCCCTCTCCTGGCTGGTCCCCACACAAGGCACGGCCGCTGTGTTTGCTCCTCAGTTGTTTCTCAAGGCCTCACGCTACAAATGCACTTGTGCAGCTCTCGGGCAGGAGCCAGGCCCCAGCTGCACACACACCACGGCCCCCTCAGTGCCACCCCGCAGCTCTCCCCGGACTGATGGCAGGCCCCGTGAATAAAACAAGGCGCCTTCCTGGGCACGTGGAAAGCAGGGCCCTCGCACCTCTCTGCATGCTTCCCAGGCAGGGAAATGGCATGGGGCAGCATGTTCCCAAACACTGCAGGGCATTCCCACCCGGCCCCAAGTCCCCCTCAAAAGAATTCATGCTTCTGTGGAATTAAAAAAAAAAAAAAAAAAAAAAAAAAAAAAAAGCCCTCCGCATGCTTGCAGCAATATTTTGACTGTAAATAATCTAGGGAGCAAGGTCACATTCCCAGGCAGAAGCGCAGCAGGGGAAGGGTGGTGCGGGCGGTGCGGGACGCCAGCAGCCCGTGCATACACCCGGTACAGGGCTCCAGAGAGCCTGGCTGGGGGACCAAGAGGGAAAGACGGAAAATTTGGGGCAGGGAGAACAAGCAGGGGATGTGGAGGCAATATGTGAAATGATGGCACCTCTCCTTTGCCAGCAGGCAGCTGTGGTCCCCGGTACTCACCCTCCTCCTGCCAAAGCCGTGCTCTGCTCTCAAGTGGCTTGGGGCTGCCACAGATCCTCCGGGACAGGACAGGCCAGCCTCGGCCATCGCTGCCGCGCAGCTCGGGGAGCACACGGCACGGGATGATAACGGGAGAGGGAGCGATGGGAAAGCACACACAGTGCTGGAACAAACTTAGAGCAGATGGCAGAACAGACAGCACCGGGATTTTTGTTTCATAAAATCTTTTGCCCCATTTGCTCACATGCTTAACCTCTTCCTCCGTAGAACGGACCTCCTCTTGGAAAAGGAGACCAGAAACACCGGAAGGCTTTCAGAGAGGCAGGTGTTGTTTTGCTCTGAGCATCACCAAGGACAATACACAGATCCCAAAGGAGTTTGACTTTTTTTTCTTCCTTAAGACTCAGGCCAGTTTTGTGTTATTGCCCTTTTTAAAAAGATTTTACAAGAAACCGACTTTTATTTTTATTTTTAAAGGCCAGGGAAGTGTCATGCTGCTACAGTAGTCAGCTGCCTACATAAAGAGCAGTAAGTGTATGTCAAAGACACTGCGCTCCTTCACGCCTCCAAACTACAGACATGAGCATTTAGCCCTTACTTGCACTGAGCTGCTGCCACCCGTGGGAGAAGTGACTATGCTGGGAATGCCAGCAGGATTATTGTGTATACATGTTCTTCAGGGCGTGTAAGGGTTAGGAGGAGGGGAAAAATAAATAAATGAAACCCTGCACATATTTTACAGACTTTTCAAATGCCGGAAAGCTAAGGGGTTTCTGTGGAGTCTTGGGACGGAAACCACTTACTGACTCGCTGACTCTGCAGCGCCAAGTTTCACCCGCAGAAGGCAGTGACTATGCACAGCAATGCACTCCCACCTCAGAACACACCATACGGGGCCCGGGGGAGCCACCTCATACTGGTCTGCACGACGAGGCAGCTCTGCACAGCCTGGGGATCCCGCTGGGTGCAGCTGGACGCCTACAGGATCTCACTGTGCTTTGCTTGAAAATGCCACCAGCCAATTTTGGTATGAAATGCTCAAGCAATCACATGACTTTCAAGCTCCAAGTATAATTAGCTTTAATACATAAAACACTTGCACTTACACCGTATCAAAGTGTCCACCACGCACATGCCAGATACCAGGGCACAGGCACTTGCCCTGAGTGTCAAACACCAGCAGCGCTTGCCAGCCACTGCTCTTGTCACTACCATTTTATGAGGTTATTTTACATGAGACTGGTGGAGTTCCTTCTTACTCATGCAATATAGAAAGCCATCTAGCCCCCACCCATCCAGCACGGTTCCAGTACAACCACTCCTTCACAGTCTTGCTCCCAGCAGCAGCATGTGGGGCAGGGCTTGCTGCTCACATCCCCAGCACCACAAGGGCACTGGGCATGTCATTTGGAGCTGAAGCACATATTAGCTATCTGGAAAACAGCAGCAGTGACCCTTGTAAGCTGCTTTACCATCTGTGGCGGCAGTTTTAAACTGCAGGAGCAGGGACGCAGAAAGGTTCAACAGCTTACCAGCCAGGCTGTTTGGGACACATTGATCACAGGCATGGGGACATGGGGCAGGTGTGGCCATGCAGAGGTGGCAGCAGCCATCTGGCCGACGTATCCAGAACAAGCTTTTGCTGGTAGCTCCCAGCCAGCTTCTGGAGAAACAGGAGTCAACAGTGCCTGCCCTGCATCATAGACACAGCTTTGTCTGTATTTTAGGAGTGTTCATAGATCTTCATAATTAACACTCAGAAAATAATTAAAACAGTCAGGGATACTTTTAAAGATGCTAACAGCTCCATGTAAGAAGCTGATCAGCTTGGCAGTTCAGTGCACTGAAGACAAAGCTTTCCATCTAGTACTTTGAAGAAGCCAAGCACTTTTGCACTTTTAGCATGATGTATTGCAAATTAAAAGCACCAGCACGAGTTCACAGCTTCGGTATCAGGCTGCAGTGCAGCAGCTCTGCAGACACCACGCCTGGTCCTCCTGAAGCAGCAATGCAGCACGGTACTTCCATGAAGTTCGAGTGAACCAGGCCATCATTCCCCTGCTGACCCTGCTGGATACAAGCTGTATTTTAAAAAATAGACAGAATCAAAAAGCTGTAAACAGGGCGTGGAGTTCCTGCTGTTCGTCACTATATGCTGATCTGTTCAGAAACAAACAAAAGAGCATGTTCAGTTAAACACAGGAACTCCCTAAAGTGAATTGTTGTCATAGGTCAGAACCATTAAACAGTTTAAATCCAGAGGAGAGCAAAACCTTCTGCAGCGTACACAGTGGCTCTCTGAAGACATGCTTTTCTAATTTCCTGTGTTGTGGTGCCTCTTCCTAGAGGAAATCGTGGATTTTCATCTCCCTGATAGCCACCATGATCCCTGGCTGAATTAAAGCTGCCATTTTAGTAGGTTTAATTCTTAACTACGAGCAATGCGTAATGCATGTCAGCTCTGACACAAAATGGGTGAATGTCCAGGAACCACAAGATTGCCAATTTACTGGTATCAGTTACACGGTGATGTGCTAGAAACTTATCGCAGGCTGTGTAAGAACAAGTGACCTATTTGAAAATGAGACCTATTGACAAAGGAAGTCAGAGCCTGTCTTCCTCACCTCATTTGAATAAAACAAATTGAATAAAACAAATAGGCCAAGCCCAGGCAGAGAAAAATTTCAGTGAAACAATCCTGTGAGCTCAGCACAGAGCTGATTTTTCAGCTTCTCGTATTTGACTTCAGGTAAATCAGGATTTTTGTTTGTACCTGTTCTCACTGAAGAGCTTTAAAATAATCGTTAGAAGCTTGGGGATACCATTTTTAAGTTCTCTCGGTAGCAGCTGCATTTATGCAGGAACTGCACTATGACTCTTTTTAAACCCGAAAGCAAGTCATTTCCCACTGTGCACACTGTCCCCACACTGCATCGCCTGGCTGCAAGGAGCACTGGGGTGGAGGCTTGTAAAGAGCACTGCTGAAGAAACAGAAGTGAAACCCAGAAATTTGCTTTCATTATCCAAATTGAATGAGCATGAGAAGCGAAGAGAAATTATGTGAATAAATGCCACATGCTCGACCTTTTTTCCTTCCACTGATGTTTTTTGCTGCCCTACAAGAAAGGTGTTTGCTTGCTACAGGGCCTGCCCGGGCTGGGAGAGCGCCCGCGCAAGCAGAACTGTGCTGCACCCCACTGCAGCTTGTGTGGGAATAGAAGGACACAGCACCAGCACCGACACCTTCAGCAAGACATGACAGACCAGATTTTTTGCATACCACAGCAAAGAAGCTTAAAAACTGACACATAACACCATTTTGGGACTCGCATTTTTTGAACTCCAACAAGCGTCTCATTTTTTCCAAGTCAAAAGGAAAACACTGTCTATTTAAACATTCTCGAGAAGCCCGATGAATAGATTTCTCTTTCCGTTAATGAGGAGGCAGCTGGGCTCCTTCGGCAGCACTACAGCTCTTGCCAATGTTTACAGCGAATGCCCCTTCACAAGGAAATCGTGCCGCGAGCAGGTGCAGCGCCAGCAGATAACGCCAACGGCTCCAGTAAGGCCATTGTGAATGCCAGCCTAAGCTGGGAATGCTGCCTGCTAAGACTCTTGGTCCTGCAGAAGTTTCTGAATGTAGCAGAGCACAAAATGCTCAAAACCAGTATGGGCCACCAGGCAATGACCACATAGCCCCAGGTCCAAAGACAGAGGCAAAGCGAAGGGATGGGGATGCAAAGACCGGAGGCAAGAAGGGCTGGATGAGCACCCATGTGCGACTTCAGGGCTTGAGCTGGGCTCCCAACTTCCCAGGAGAGCTCTGGGGCTCTTCCCTCTGCACTCGCACGCTTTGGTGGCTTTGCCAGCCCGGGGAAGGGAACGGGCGCTCCCACCACACCAGGCAGATGACCAGCCGAGCTCAGCCCCTGCTTGTGTCCTGGAGGTTACATTCACCTGCCTCCCCTCCAGCACCCCGCAGCCACCCCCTGCTCTGTGCTTCCACAGGCCTGGCACAGCTGGGCCTCAACAGGACCACAGCGACTGCCGCGTGCTAATCGTTACATAGCACAAGGTCTGCTGGCACCTGCCTGGAAAGTACACGAACACTGAAGGTCCGAAAGCTGCAGCTGGGATTACACATGGTGCTGGGCTTAACCACCACCTATTTTCCTTCTGTATTTAAAGACAGGAACAGCGGAGCCTTGCTTCCCTTTTCGATGCAGAAAAGAGGATGAGCAGCAGTTTTCAATTGAAATACAGTACTTCATTGAGACAAGCCATCAGACTGAAACTAAAAAAAAAAAAAAAAAAGAAATGAGAAGGGTCAGCCAGACATTAGCTAGCCCGAATTGCCCTGAGCTCAATGCTGCTCCCACAAACAGGCCATGTTGTCCAGTCCTCCATCCCAGTGCCCACAGCAGCAGAAAGCAGCTCCAGGACCGCAGGCTCTGGCTGCCAGGGGCCAGTCCCCTTTCCTCCCGCAGCTCTCCCCGTGCCGGCACACGAGCGCAGCTCCAGCTGCCTGCAGAGCCCTGCAATGCTGCCGGGAGGAGCTCAGGCTGCCAGCAGGCGGAAGCCCAGCTCAGGGCACTGGGACCCCACGCAGCAGCATGCCCCCCGTCCCAGTCTGGCTTCTCAGCTCTCTGTGGGCTCTTCTAGCTCTTAGGAAACCTACCCCTTACATCCTGTGCCAAGGAAGAGCAACAAATGTTCTCTGAGCTGTACCTTTTACACCAAAGACTGATGTGACTTTATTCAAGGACACTTCCAGACTGTTTTCTTCTTTTCCAGAGAACACTGTAAAAGTGGAGCGTAATATCCTCTCTGGCATCGCTTTTGTGTGGCCTGCCAGATCAGATTACATTGGAAATCAAGATACTGATATTTTCATCTCTGCTCCGCTTGATACTGGGGAGGCACTGAGATCAGCAGCAGGACATTCCCTGCAATACCTGACCTCTGTTCAGAGCACTTCTTGCCCTGTTGCCTGCCTTGCTCTGCCGTGCATATCCCCCTAAGAACTCTGTGTTTTGGAAACTACCTTCATTTCCCAGTGTTAGTCAGCTCACTCCCACTGTAGCCAGTTTCAAGCACCGCAACCCCCTCACTGCCAAAGAGGATCAGATGAAGGCACCCGTGAGCATCAAGCTGCCATTGGAGCATCGAGCTGCCTGTGTGCGACCTTGGAGAGGAACCGAGCATGCCGTGGGGTCTTAATCCTTTTGCTGAGGAGCCAAACCAGAGTTTAGAGAACTGGAAGTTAGAGAACAAGCAGACATTTGTTCAGAGTGAGCGGCGTGAGGGGGAGTACTGCGAGTTCCTTCCCGCCTCCATGGGACTTACCGTCTCTCAATGTTCCTTTTTGTTGGTCTCCCCTCACTTGTAACCGCTCAGCACAATGGGGCTCTATGCAACAAGGCCGCGGCGGCGGGCACAGGGCAGCTGCAGCAAGCAGCCCTCCTTCCCCGGGCTCTGGACACCTCTGCCTGTCGTGTCAGCCCCCGGGGAGAGGCAGGGTGCCTGCTGCGGGCTGCAGCCGTGCTGACTGGACGGCCAGGCAAGTTCTGCCAAGAGGAAGCCTGTCGCCCACCTGGCGCTCAGAAAGCGGTGAGCCCAGAGGGCAGGCCTCCAGAAGGGCAGGGAGGCAAGCTGAACACGCATCAGGCCTGGCACAGCCACAGAAATAGGCAGCTTTGAGAACCGTGCTTGCCACAGGAGTGCAAGATGGATTTTAAGAAGAGTTAAACCCGACACCCTTCCAAAAAAAAAAAAAATCTCACAGCTGCTCAGGTATTACTAATTTGAGAAGGGCTAAACTTAACCTGCTGTTGCTCAGTCAGCATCGCACCAGGCAGAAGCTTCAGTTTCAGTAGGAAAAAAAGTGCATAAATGAAAGAGAAAGGCAGCAGCAACTCTCAGCTGAGAAGAAACGAGCTCTGTTACACTCTGCAAGTAGGAGCAGCTCCTGGATGAGCCTCCCTGCACCCTATGTTAGCAAACTTTGGAAAGGTTTGGCCTACAAAACCACAGGGTTATTTCGTTACAGTCACGAAGCTGCCTTTGGGACTAGATTTTCCTCCTAGGCAGCCTTACCCTAGTCCTGAGCTGCAGGACTCCTCTGCAACAGAGACGGGTATTCATGCTGCTCTAACACTGCCCAGCTCTTCTTGTTTCGAGTCCAAACACCAAGAAGGTGGATACAAACCGATGTGTCCATGTGACGTGCACATCCTGAGTGCTGTCATCCATCCCACCAAACAAGAAGAAAGTTAGTGTTTTTTAAAATAAAAATACTTAACATTTATTCACCATTTTAAGTCACCATAGTAAAATTGTACACGCTGTAAGTAACCCAGGAACGTTATTAAAAGCTACCAGAAACATAAGGCAATTTGTACAACCATTGAAAGAAATACACAGCTTGTTGAAAATAGAGTGAAATATTACTCAAACAAGACAACGCTTGATACACAGAGTAAGAAGAACCAGCATTAAAAATGAAATTTTAAACAAAAATAAAGATGTCATGGCTACAAGTATTATACAGTGATAAATACTTCAAAAATATATTAAGATATATGGAAAATCTTGTTTTGTCAGGGAAATCCAGAGAAATTCCAGCCTCCACTGGATTTCGCTATACCAATTAAGGTTTAATATTTAAATTCCTTTCAGTAAGAACGGGTACTGCAGCCATTACGGTCCTGTATCAATACTTATATTCTTGTAGTGTAATGAAATCAGCCTTACGTTATATTAGCCATAATGCCTCTCACATCATCGGTATTAATTGCTGTAAATCAACCAATGAGTTGCCTTTCAGTAACAAGCGCCGGGCACCGCGTTTGAAGCCACAAACCATGTTATATCACAGTTGACATTAGCCCACGTTACAGTATTAATGGAAGGCAAGTTCTGAGACTTGCCTCCATTTAAATAAGACGTCTTGAACAGAGGGTTTAGTTGCAAGTCCACCATAGGTTTTTCCTAGCATAACATTGAGTACTCAGAAGTTACAGTACATGAACCGTGGTAATGTTTAGGTTAAACCTTCAAAAAGAAAGTCCAAAGGATGTTTGGAGGTGACAGGTTTTGAACATGAACAAATGGTCGTTTAGTACACATTTGTTTGTGATGTTACTGGGTATCAAGTGAAGCAGTCTATAGCCAAGGATTGGGTGCACCAGTTTTCCAAGACAGTTTAAAAATATAAACTTCTTCTTTGAGGGTCTGTTCTATAGAAAATAGAATGAGATCTGGTAAAATGTCAGTTTGAGAGTACTTTCCCAGCGCAAGATCCATTCATCAGCCTATCGCACCGCCAAGAGAAAAGCTAATCCTGCTATTCCAAACCCTGCTGCTGCCATTATAGCATTGCTTATGGTACTGTTCTGGTCAGCTGGTTGAGAGCCATGCCTGCCGAAGAAGCGACAGAAGCCATCCTAGAAAAGCAAGAGAAAGGACATTCAGTTGATTGGCTTAATAATCAGTTTTTTGTTGTGTTTTTTTTGTTTGTTTGTTTTTTTAAAAAAAACACGTCTTTGAATACAGTTTGGTTCACAATCCGAGCACACCGCCTGTCAACTGCAGAAATCTCTATTTTAATCACAAAAGTCTAAGCCCCATTGTCTTCAGCACATGAAAACGCTTTGTGTGAGCTTTTGGGAAAAAAAAAAAAAAAAAAAAAAAAGCAATTGCTAGATGTGCATGCACGCCTTGCTCAAAAGACAATTGCGAGCTTCCTATCGAGATGTTCAGCATATCTCTACATTATTTTCACCCTTTTAAGCCAGTTTCTGACCACAGCTGCCAGTATTGTTCCCCCTCATTCAAGTTTCAGAAAGTATCTGAAACACAGGATATGGAAATTTCCACTTAAAGACAGGAGCCCGAAGCTTGTCCCATCTCGGTCCATGCATGACTCTGATTACATATTCTCTTGGAAGGGCCAAGTGGATGCTGCTCAGAGCTGACCTATGACAGAGCAAAGCTGGCAGCTGCTCTACCAGATCTTTATTTGTGATAATCAGAAGTGGCAGTAATACAACTCCAGATGGTCATGTTTGAACTCTGTTCAGCAGATGTCTATGTAAACAAGTTATACTCTTAATTTCTTCCGGAACTTTGTTCTTTACACTCTCATTTGTGCGAACAGGCAATGTGATTCTGCTCAATGACAGTTTACACCACAACCAAGCACCATATCGCTCCTAACGCTCAGATGGATGAGTGACCACTGGAAAACCAAGTTCATTTCGGTCCCTGGAAAAGTCAACGAGTCAATGGCTCGTTCTCCCCCATCCCTTTCATCTTTAGTGCTTATTTGTACTGGCATCAAATATTCCGCTAGTACTGAAAGTAGGAAATTTGAAGTTCTCTGGGATAGCTGACAGCTTGCTTGAACATGCAGGCAGAGCTGCTCAGATGCCTGAAGCACCATCCTTTCAGCAGGTACCTCAAACGGTGGAAAAACACTGGCTGCCACGGCTTTACACCTCAATGCACGACGAGGCTGCTGCCCTCGCTTCCAGGAGACCCCAACCTCGCCAGCTCTAGAGGAAGCGGGGACGAGGGCCACGCGTGTTCACTCACAAGGACGCCTGGGGACGCACACCGGTGTTTGGCAGTCACACTCGGAGGAGACCAGCGCCGGCCTGTCCTCCAACATCAGAGGCCACAGCCGGGAGGAGGAGGCACACCGTGCCCCGGGGCCCAGCAGCACCACCCCGCCACCCGCAGGAGGCTGCGGCGGAGCCCGGAGGGGCCGCACCGGCCGCCAGCGCCTCCGAAGCCCACCCCGGACCCCCAACCCCGCGCCCGCCTCCTCCCGCCGGGGTTGCCCGCGGCGCGGTCCCCGAGCCGGCAGCTCCGGCCGCGCACGGAGCCGAGCCCGGCGCCGCCCGGGCGGAAGGGACGGGCCCGAGCGCCCCGGCTCCCCCCGCGGCCGGGCGCC
>CM021774.1:2106699-2275671 GCA_011076525.1 Nettapus auritus
GTGGCCCCAGCCCCCGGTCTCCTCATCAAAGGAGCCGCAGGGCGCCGGGCGCTGTAGGACGAGGGCCTTTTGCACCCACCGAGCAGACGCACTGAGTTTCGGCAGTCGTGCCGGCAGGGCTTAGGGTTTAGGATCGAATTTAGGCCTTCGCGGTGCAGAGGCTGGGCCCCTCGCTGCTGCTGGCGTGAAGTAAAATGGCTGAGGACGGGGCCAGCAGGGTGCTGGTGGCTGTGCAGCACCCGGGAGAGGTGGCTGCTAGAGACCCCCTGCACATCCCCGCTGCAGCCTTCGAGCTGTGAGTGCTGCTCACTGCTTAACAGATAATCCAAGCTCATAACTGCGACCCCAAGATTTACAGCAGGGCCCGGAGCAGGTACTAACGCAACCACGCTCACCTTGCTTTTACCTCCTGCTCTGTGCCAGCTGAGGCAGGCCAGAGCACAGCGTGCCCAGCGCTGGGGAAGCTGCTGCTGCAGCTGCCTGGGACTGCCCCGTGCCCTCGTCCTGCAGAAGCGTGGGTCACACGCGTGTCGCACAGCAGGCTCCAGGTGCCCAGCGCGCCAGCACAGGACCACTCACCTTCACCTATCTTGAATTGCAGCTGTCTTGGTTTTACACTTTCATACAGCGATCCCTGATAAGCCCAGTTAGCAAATCTAAAAATAGATCGTTGGAATCGATCCTGTTGCAATTTCTCAGATCACTATCAAGAACTGGCTTGCTCCCTTCGAGTCGTTCCTAAGGCAAACTCGTAGTTTTACATCCCCATATTTGGCGTTTTTGTTTTAACTGGAAAAATCTAGTCTGTGTCTATGTGCTAGAGCAGTAGCTGGAATAATCACGTAACTTTTCACCGGTGCCCTACACACATGCTTTTTAACTAGAGTTTTCCTTACAATTGTTAATCCCAGAGCAGGAATTTCCTATTGCATTCCTCATGGCAGGAGAGCAAGAGGGAGAGGTTGCTATTTCTCTAGCAATATCCTCTTCCACCCTTCCTGTTTATACGACATTTTTGTTCAACAGGATGGAGCTGTCTGACAGTGACTCTGCCCAAACTGCAGCTTCCCTCGCACACCGTGCTTTTCCCTTGGCTGTGGCCAGCTGGCATAGCTTTTTAGGACTGCTTCGCCTTTACCTCCTGGCTCGGACTGAGGTCATCGGAAAGGTAGGGCCGGTGCTGGGGTCCTGAGCTGTGACGCCGCTACTTTGCTTTTCCAAAAGGAAAAGGCTTTTCCAGAGCCTCCCTGGCCGACCTTAGCAAGTCAGAGATTCTTTGGATATTTTAGTGCCCTGTTCCTCTGTCTTCCTTTATGTGATGGGAAGTTCAGGCCCGTCCTGGTTCACAGCTTTCACCGTTACCACAGGAACAAAAAGGTGCTGAGTCCCTGCAGCCCTGCCTAGGAGAGCACGGGTAGTGGTGCTGAAGTGATGCCCATGGGATTTCCCCCTGCAAGGACAGAAGTGCAAGATCCAGTGTCAGTCTCATCCTCACTGAAACTGGTGACAGTTTGGGCACTGATGTCACTTGGAGTAAGCTGGCTCAGCATTTCCCCCAGCCCCTCAGAGGAAAGGAAATGAAACAATGTGCCTAAATTAAGGTGGTGCTTTTGTCAGTGTCTGAACTGAGCACTTCCACCAACAGCCTTCGTGCTGACCACAAAACCTTCTTTAAAGCGGGGAGGACAGCTGATCCCAGCACAATTCTCTACTGACAAGGCAGAAAGCTGAACGGCTGCATCTCAACATGTGCTGCAAACAGGATTTACCCACACAGCGACAGCCTGGGCCCTCGACAGCATTTCAGTGCCCTGCTCTCACTGGCGTCGCACTGTAACGCAAGGACAATCCCGTGCTCTCGCAAAACACATACTTTGCATTTTCCAGTACATTCCTGGGTATGGTCGTTTCTGGAAAGAAAACATCACATGTTAGCTATGATCCTTCTGAGCAGGAAAACACAACCTGAATTCTGGCCTTCTGAATACAAAAGGAGCTCAGATGGAGGCTCAAGTGTTTTCAAGGGCTGCTCTCGCAGTTGTTGTGGCTTACCCTGGGTATTACTAGAAGGTATTCCAAAAGCAATTGTCCGGTAGATCTGGATTTCACTCTAGATTTTTGCAGAACAAATGACCTAAGAAGCTGTATGCTGCATAAAGTAAATGTCAAAAACCAGAAAACAACAGCTACCGTTGCAAGTACCTGACTGATGGTAAAAATGACCATATTTGTGATCTCAGTATGTAAAATACAATTTATTGTATTTAGGCCATTCATAAGTATCAACACAATGTAGTATGTTTGGAACAAATATCTTGCCAATAAATACTATCTAAACATTAATATTCATCTTTTGATCAGATGTGTACAGTATGGTGACTTGATATTGCACAGTGAGCTATCTACATAGAACATTACAATTTCCATAGTGCATTCAGTTTGTTACAGGGATAGCTTGCCACAAATATTCCAAAGCATCAGAGCTTACTTTTCCAAGCAAAACCAACAGAACTTTCATTAGGGACTGAGGGCTGATACAAATGTCAGTGTTCTAATTTAACAGGGTATGGATTCATGGAACCTGATGTTTTATGAACGAGGAGACTGTTTCTGGTACAATTATATATATATATTTAAAATCCTGTTTTAGGATAGAATGAGGATATTATCATCAAACTTACGTGAACAGCCAACTCCAGTGATTGCTTGTTTCATCTTGTTTCAATCTAAATATAAACCCTATCTTTGATCTTTTCAGAGATGCATCTTATCACTTGCATTTTGAAGGGCAGGCTGTGCAAACCCCCAGCATTACTCCAGCACTTCTCTCCTGTCAGTTTAAGCAAAGGTGACACGCTCTAGTCTCAATCGTTCTCAATGCAGGAATGCAGAAATAATTTTCAAATGGTTCTATAATTAACTCGATCTCAGCTTTATCTGAATAAATCTTAACTCTACAGCATCAGCTCTGCATGGGGATAGTCCTGCCAGCTGCTTCCTGATGGGCTTGCACTCTGGTGAGCCCAGTATTAAATGCTGGCAGGACTGTGGCTCTCAGCGCGTCTTCAACAGCTTACTGTTTTCAGTCTCAAGTCCAGCTACCACAAACCTGCCTTGCTTCAGTATGAGAGCTGTTAAAGTAAGGACTGTACAAGTTTGGCTTGTAAGGTTTAGCCTGCATTTGCAAGGACTTAGCTGTTCTGATGTTGCAAAAGGATCTTTAAATGGAAATATGCTGCCTTAAAGCACATTTAAGGCTATGTTACCCTGCAAAAGTGGTGTGAATGGCTCAAAATGCAAGCGAGAATTACGATCACAGAATGACTATGACTGACTTGGAAAAGATTTGACCATCAGTATAGTGGTGGTTAGAGCTTAGCGTGTAGTATCCCTCAGTGCTTAGCATGTAGCATCCTTTAAGTAAAAGAAAATTCACTCACCAAGTGATACAATTAAAAATTTCTAAGAAACTACTGGTTAAATATTACCTCATGATTATGTAAATCATGTTTATATTCCTCATATTTGCAGTTTATTATATTTTGTATATCTAGGTTTTTTATATTCAGATAACAGAGATGAAATACGTACTTCTACCTAAAAAGACGGTAGGAAAAAACAGGGATTGAAAGGATTCTTTTTTTGTACAAAAAATACATTTTTATGACAACAGCCAGCAACTTCACAGTAGGGCCTCTACTTAATACCACGGTTCAGAGGTTCAGTCATCCATAAAGTATCCATGCCATCATAAAGTATCAGAGTTGCTTTTCTTCCCACTTTTCAACACCAGAATTCAATGCACTACTATGGAATGCTTCCAAAGTCTTATGCTACGCCCTGATAAAATAAGGAATTTTTTTTTTTTTTTTTTTCCTTTAAAAAGGAACTCAAACCATGCAAATAAACACATAATGTGCACTGAAATACTCATTTCTATGATACAGATGATTTCAGAGAAAGGTCCCTTCCTAATTAGCTAAACTAGTTCTAATAAAATAATATAGTTTCAAGACAGAACTAAAATCATTTCATTTTACTACAAGTTGATGTTTGCTATGTGTTCAAGCAGATTTCGTGTTCTATCTAGCTGTGTTAATCTGTGGGTTCAGTGTCACTCTTCTGCAGTGTAGCGAATATCTGATTTTTAGGGGGCTTTTTTTATGATGTTTTTGTAGTCCAGGTCTTCATTTGATTCTGCATACCGGATCTCACGTTAAGCCCAGATCTGCAGAAAGAAAATTGAACAATCATTTATTCAATTCGTTGACTGTACCCTCAAATACTTTATTAAAATTTGGCAAGCAGTCAGATTAATGGCACAGAATATCAGCAGCAATTATGTTATTTAACAAGCAAGTTCAAAATTCCCTCAACTTCAACAGTTCTTCTAGCCCTTTGTGGGGATTTTTTAATTTGAATTTTCTGTTCACTGCAAGTTTTATATTCTCGTTAGTCCCTCTAGGGTCGATTTTCCTGTAATAACTCTTCCCCCCACCCTTCTTTTTTAAAAACAAAACAAACCAGCAAGCACCCGAGCCAGGTGCTCCCAGTGCTTACTCGGAGAGTGTGGTCCCAGGACCCCGAGCAGAATGCCGTCCCGTCGGGAGACACCCGCAAGGTGCTGACACGATTTTCATGTCCAAACAGAATAGACACACGGGACCCTTTCAGCACATCCCAGACATTGATGGTGTAATCGTTATAACCTGCAAACAGCAGACGACCTACAAAGAGAATGAGATTTCAAAAAATAAACTCTTACGTGGGTAACACGTCTTTTCTGCAGCAAGGGCTTTCTGCAGGACGCTGAGCACCAGCGAGCAGCAAGCCAGCCTTCCCGTACTGACCTACACTGCTGCCCTCTGTGTACAGGGAGCCCTGGCCACTGCTTCCCCCAGACTTGTGCTCCCGTTAGGCACACCTGCTTCACTGCTGAGTTATCCTCACTAAACGCTGAACTATTTATAAAATGAGTTAGTCGAAGACATAGCTGAAGTTGAGCTAAGTTATATAGAATCTGCTCAGTCATTAGAGACGGGGGATCAGTCCAAACCACATCAGACTGAACAGCACTTCAACGGCTTATCAAGGCTAATAGTACTTTGCTTAGACTTTACTCAAGGAATTGAATACAAATGGCTGAACAATAAGTAGACAATTTGGTAAGTAATTCATGGTCCCCAGTGGGACAAGCTGTGGTGCCTGTGCCATGCACACAGAGAGACGTGCCTCTGCCCCGGGGAGGGCAGCTCGCCAGCCGCTCGTCCCCGCGCAGGCTGACCGGGGAGCTCTGCGCCTGTGCAGGGGTGGGAGGCAGGAGAGGGAAGACCCAAGCTCACGTCTCTGCATCTGCAGTGAAAAATGGTAATGGCCCGGTCCTTGTGATCCTTAATGTACTTTTACTATCTATTAATCATTTATTAGCCTTTTATAAACTATTCATGCAAGCGTGCTTTATATCCGAGTTACACTTCATGTTTCCTTTGAAACGTTTTTAATCATTATTGTGAAGTTCTAGCCCAGCTCTAGTCGAGAGCGAAATATTTGCGCCTTCATTATAGCCAGAAAAATGCTTTTCATTGCTACAATGAAGCAATAGCCAGCTAGATCATTTAAAGAGTTATTTATTTGTTTATTTATTTTACAGAGAGCGATTTTGGTATTTAGTGCTGGTTTTGAAATGCTGTATCAAATTAAACTGACAAAATGTTACAGTCTGCCACAAATCCCAACACCACGATAACCTCTGAAGCTCAGGTCTCACCACTGAGAGAGAAGTCCACACTGGATGCTCCAAAAATGATGCTCTCTTTGGAATAAATTGCTACCTCTCTGTCTGCACGAAGGTCATATAAACGACACTAGGATTAAAACAAAAATAACACATGCCTTAGTAAAGCCTGGAGTCAATGGCTAGCTTTCACTGAAAAAAAAGAGAGTCGGAAGGACTGCAGCCTAGCAGGCATCACAGGAGATGGCTGCTTGGCTTCTTTCCTTTTGTTACTTTTGCCTGCTGTAACTGGGACTCCTCTGGAGGTTAATGGGCAACACCACAAGGCAGTTTTGTATAAACTGAGCGAAGAACTTGATTTTCCAAACCTTTTCTCTAAGCCTTCTTTCCGTCCTGCTATAAAGGGAGAAGTGGCGGGGTTCGGACCATGGATACCTACTGAAGTTTCTCCCGCTCTCAGCCTACTCTCTCGGTTCCCCACTGTGGTTTCCTACGAGTTAGGGTATTCTGCGGCTTACTGACTGGCTGTGCATGAGGGATCCTAGGGACAACAGTTCAGCCATCACTAGAGCCTTGGAGACACAGCTTCGGTAACACTGCCCACACAGCAGGGTGCTCATGGCAGTCCCATGGCAGGGGGAACAGCCTCAGTACTGCTCCTTGCTGTAAGACAGGATAGCAAGCAGCCTGGTCTGTGTGTCTGAAAAAAATGCATGAAAATAAGTGAAATGCTACACTTTCCTACAGATCTTTGGTTTTCCTTTCTTATGGAAAATCCCCCATCACCTCTGCAATCTTGACTTCCTGTTTTCATCAATTGCCAGCATACTTTGGCTTGATTAATGTGAAATAATGCATAGACAGACCGGACTTCATTGCCATTCAGAATGGCAGCCTGTTAGCCCTGAAATCAAAATCTGAAACCGACTGAACTGAAAACCTTCCTTAATATGTTAAGCTTAAACAAACACTGGGCAGCTGGATTTGTTAATATTAACACTTTACTCATGAAAAACGGCTGATACGCAAACCTGCAAAGAAAGGAGAGGCTGTTTCACTGGCGGGGCCATGGGAAGCTGCAAGGTACGTGGAGCCCAGCTTTCCAGTGCTCCACACTGATGATTAATTCTATCAGACTGTCCCGACAGGGAGTCAGGGTCACCATAGGTGACAGCAGTGCTGTGTGAGCATGCTTTTATGGCTTCCTCCAGACAGGCAGAATTACGTGTTCCTCAAAATCCCTCAGTATATGCATCAGGTCAAAGTACCCAGTGTATCAGTCCGAACACTGCAAACACCAGCCTCTTCACTTAAACAATGACATAGACAGAAACTGCCAAAACCTCTGCCAAAATTACAAAGGTGGAATTTCCCATTCTCCTACTCAGGTCAGGGGCATCAGGAGTAGTTAACAGAAAAAAAAACCAACAAACAAACACCAAACGGGAGCCCAGAGCCTGTGGTACTGGGCATAAAAAGAGAGCACTCTCATTGGAATTTTATGACAGACAATTTCTCCTTTTCACTCTCACAGCACCTCAAATGCTCACAGTACTGCACCCAAATGTGCAGAGACTTACCACAGAGCTAGAGGTATACATTTATAATAGAAGCTTTTAAAGCCGTGCATAGTCCTTCTGGAAGAGCCTTGGAGGGTCTCCACATCCAGTGAAGAAAAAGGGAATGTTTCGATTGAGGTGAGACAGTTTGGGAGTAATCTCAAAACACGCTCCTAGGGCACAGTACTTTAGAAAGGTTCATGGCCTTCACACAACTCAGTTTGACTCAAGCAGGAGAAACAAGGTGCCAGGCGCCTCCTGAAGGTCTGCTCTTGAGTTACACTTACTGCCAGCCCAGCTCCTGCAGGGCTGTGATACAGGCAGAGCGCCTCGCCCCCCCTGGGCACCCACCAGCTGTAGTGAGACCCCGGCCATGCACTTCAGTGGGGGCCTGAGGGCACCAGGAGGTAAGGGGCACCTTGCATGCAGTGTACTGACTAACATTACCTGTCAATACGTACAGTCAATATGTACTCAGCTAGCAGCTTGCTCATAGGTAACTAAAATCCAGGAAGGGCCATTGTATCATCGAGGATGACCTGGATGCAGTGACTCATTGCAGTAAAAAGCGACAGTGACTCAGACTGTCAAGGAGAACAGCCAGGGCCAGCCTGGCGCTGGGCTCTCAGGGTGCACAGAGCTGCTGAGGCCAGCTGGCTGCACCTGCCCAGAGCCGCACTAAGCCCACGGCCCCTCCACTGCCCGGGACGTGCACGTCTGTGTTCAGGCTCTCTTCATGCCTTGCACTGCGCCGCTCCTTCTGACAAGCTGCAGGGTTTATCTGGTTCCTCCCATACTGAGACCAACAACTATCTGAAGCCAAATCTTTTCCAGTAAGACAACTAATTTTGATCGTGAAACTTCAAAACATAGAAAATAGAGTATTTGTACCCCATGTAGAAAACTTTGCAGAGGTGACCTACAAAGCATTACTAGATTTTTCCTATAGCACTATATACAGTATTTAATATATATTATAATAAAGCATTATTGTTTTTTCAATATTGGTGCCAACGGCCCAGTTTAGCCACTTAGAGACTTCTGTGAATATTTTTCCTTTTAGGAAAATCTTGGAAAGTAACAGAACTTCCCTAAATTGTGTTGCTGATTTGACATACCGTAGCATCGTCTGAACCAGAGGCAAAAGCATCTCCACTTGGGTAATATCTGTGCATGAGTAAAAAAAAAAAAAAAAAAACAAAAGAATACATTACATTATTATTTGGATGAGGCCAGGCTTCAAAAATAGAACCAGTGCACGGCTCAACATCGCAAATGTGTCCTCTCCCACAAACACACTGACCTGACACTGTTGATATCTGAATCATGGGTTTCAAACGACTGGATACACTGACCAGACCGCATATCCCAAACCATGGCTTTCTTGTCACATCCCTAACAAGACAAAAGAAATTTACTACATAAGAGCAAGCAATGACATTCATCCCGTGTACCTGCTACACATTCACAGGGCTCTGAACATCACAGCTCCAACGGGGATCAACCAGCGAAGCAGCCCCAGAACCTGCCCTACTGGTACAGCAGAACCCGGCGCAGCTGCAGGCTGCAGGGCTGTGCCATGGAGGCTGACCCTCAGCAGGGGCAGTGCTGCCATGGGGCGCAGCAAGGGCAGCTGGAGGGGGCGTTGTGCTGACAGACCGGGGCGGTGCGCAGCCAGGCCCATGCTGCCCAGCACTCACAGCCCTGCTCTGCTCGTGCTGCCCTGTACCCGTGCCTGCAGTTCCCCCACGCCATGGAGCTGCATGACCGACTCATTCCCTTACCTCTTCACATGCCTGATATAAAAAATTAACAACCAGCATTGAAAGTTTTATGCTAAATGCTTTTCATGCACCAAAACTGAAATAAATGTCTCTTGCCCATCCTCCCATCCGAGTTAACTCCTGCTGTGGCTCAGCACCCACATGCTCAACGGCAGGGCTGGAATAAGGAAAGCAGCATAATGGTGTTCCAGCTCACTGTCAAGCTCTAACCTGCCCAAGCTGTGCTTTGAAAAGACGATTCAACTCTCAGGGCTTCCTGAAAGGTGCTCAGCACCTCGAATGCATTGAGTGACGCGCTCAGCCGATTTAGCCTGCAATGTCCTCAGTGCAGGGACCACCTCATGCCTGCAGGACCATGAGCCTCGTCCTGCTCTCAGCTGCAGTGTCTTGCTGCTGTCACAACACTGGCAGCAGGAAAAAGAGCACAAACTTTTAAGAGTGATGTGAGATTTTAATAAACATGACCCTACCGGGGGGAAGGCAGCGAGTAAGGAGGCTCAGCTCCGGGGAAGGCTCGGCCTCTCTGAGCAGGTCCCTGTTGCCACCATGCCGTGTGGGAAGCACAGCGCAGCCCAGGCAGCTGCTGCTCCTGCTGTGCTAGCGCATGCTGCTCATCAAACCGTGCCACACATTATTTATTTTTAAGCAAATATAATTGCTAGTTAAATTAAACAGTCTCTTCACGATTCAAGTCTCTCTTTTTTTGAAACTGTCTCATGAAATGAAATCCCAGATTTTTACTAATGATGTCATTATTTAAAAGAAGCAATGTTCCTTAGTACCAACTTGTGGTTTCTGTGTAGGGGAAACCACACAGCAGAGAGAAAACTTTGGATTCAGCACATTTCCCCCTGAAGCCCAGCCACAGCCCAAGCCCAGCCCTTCACATTGCTTCCATGTGCACCATTCTTACTGACCTCTCTGGGTGTTTGGGGACAAGACCAATCTGACAAGCTGGTGCTTTGACTCCTAAGGTTTGAAGGAGAAACCAGCAAGCACCTGTGGAGAGATGGCTCCCTGAGTGCTCTCCTACTCTCCCTAAGCAGCAGCACTCCGAGGGTTCTGAGAACAGCCTGGGACTCAGCCCTGTGTTCAGCTAGATCTGCAAGACAGGCTGTGATTTTTAAGTAGTTAAATGCAGTAGCTCCCAGTCTACATGCTGTTGCATTGGCACTGCTTATTTCAGCTCAAGATTACTGGATTGCACAGCCACAATAGACACGGAGTCTCTCCGTGACACCGTACCATCAGGCTGCACGGCTTTGGCTGTACCTGCAGTGACTCAGGAGAAGACAGACCTTCACTGAAGTGGTGTTTTGCATTTGATGAGTTAACTGAGACACTGTAAACACAGACATGCCCAAGCTGCTACACTAACACAAGTATGACATATTCTCTTAGTAGTACCATAGCTGCTTGCGATTCTTTGCCCTATAATAAGCTGAGCTGTTCCCAGGGAGAATCAATCTGTCCTTTCTGGGAAGTAAGCTCGGTGGCAGGAAAGCCCGGGAGGAGTAAACGCGCTCAGATGGAATTAGCTTTCAGTCACGCTTCAGAGCAGCTGTGCAAGCTAGCAGCAAGCAAACTGGGCCAACACGCTAGGCTTTGCTCCTGATGGGCCAGCCAACTTTGATAAAAAGAGCCGTAACTGAGGAGGTCGAGGTTTATTGTGTAGGGAGAGGACTGTGACTCCAAGCACAACAAGTGGAATCCCCTAATCCATGTGCCCCTCTGGCACAAGGGCCATTGCCACCAGCAAGCACAGGGCTTAGAAACCAGGTACCTTCAGCAAAGTTACTGGTAGCAACCTGCCTCTGATAAGAGTTAATCTCCCAGCTCCTAACAGATCTTATCTGCAAACTTGACTTCTGATGTGGAAAAGACCAGCACCACCTTGAACAGGAGCTGAGACCCTACCAGCTTATTTATGGGCCTTGCCCGCCCTACTGTGTGACCGTGGCGTAGCTGCCTGGGGACAGCAGTCCCCCAGCAACAGGACAAGATTTGGAAGATGTCCACAAAGTTCCAGATTCTTGTACTTTCCCAGAACCACTCCTGTGGCCCTGGTGAGCTTTGTGTGTTCTTCTGGGGCACGGTGGGGAGCAAGCAGAATTTGACTGACAGGAAAAAAAAAAAAGCCTCTGGCACCGCTGGAAAGCACGGGGGACTCAGCAACAGCTGAAGATGTGGCCACACCTCATCTCTTTGCACCAACTTGTTTGAGGGTCTAGGCAGCGCCCAAGCTACCCCCTGGTTTCTGGGGAGCGGCTGAGTAACGCAGTGGCATGTACGTTATTTACCGCCCCGCGCCGGTGCCCTGGCACTCCCTGCCCGGCTCCAGAGGGCTGGGCATGACGAAGGAGCCAAAGGCAGGAGGCTGTCTGCTGTGCCACGCTTCCACCCACTGGGGCTCCCACCTCCGCCTGCGCTAGGAGCCCAGGCTCTAACCCCGAGCCCTTCCCTTCCCGGGAGAGGTGTTTTGATCTCAGGCTGGGTTGCTTTGGTGTGGGGTGGAATCTGCTAAGTAAGCAGAACTGCAGTCAAACTGGCGGGGTGGGTTTGACCCCACAGACAGAGGTTTAATTTGCTCCAGCTTGGGAATTGTGCTTGCAGTGAGAAGGTTGCACTGGGGCTCCCACTACATATTCCAACTCTTCCTCAGTAAGATCCTGAGCCTCCTGCTTTGTTTTTTCCCTCCCGTTTTCCTTAATTTTACATTACGATAGAAAGTTCCTGCTTACCCCTGAGACAAATGTATTTCCAGTTTCAGAAGGGGCCAGGTCCAGGCACAGGACGTCAGCTCCATGACCATGGAAGCTCTGTAGAAGCTGCCCGCTCTCAACATCCCATAGAGCACAAGTCCCATCGCCACTTGCTGTCAAAATCTGTGGGACATGGCAAGAAAAGTCACACCACAAAAATCAGCAGATGATCACAAAGATGATTGCAATGAAACTACTGCCATCCTATACATACACCAAGGACAGCTTTAATTTCATGACATATTATACAATAAATCAAAGTCATAAAAGCAACGCCATTCTAAGCAGAGTTTGTGGTTTTTATTTTTTAAGCAAAGAAGTGAGAGCGGAGAAGAAAAGCATATTGACACAGCTATACCTACACAGCGTTCCAGTAATGGTCAGTTTGGTGCAGAAGGGTTTAAAAATGGATGCCACCAGGGATCTGCTGGCATTTCCAAATCCTACAAAAAGGAGGTAGAACTAGACTGGTTCCTGTCTGCTCCTGTATTTCACCCTATCCATATTTAGGCTGCTGGAATTCAAACTGTGCGAAGAACTGTTGGAGTTAAGTATGTCTGTTTTAGTATACCTGTATACTTGTTTAACTTCTTAAGGTTTTTGTTTGTTTGTTTCTTTCTTTCTTTTTTCCCCTGCTTCAAATAGCCAGGTTAAGCCCAATGAGTTGGATTTAAGACATGGATTTTTTGAAAGGGCAGTGAGCCAGCCTAGACAGTTTTTTGACAAGTCCATCATGTCTCACTTTCCCAAAACCATTTATGTGCAAAATGGCTTGAACATATACTGACCAAACATACCTCGTAGCTTCTCTTATCTGCTACACTTGTAGAAAGCACATGTGATTGGTGCTTGTGATTGTGGCTACATCCTGAAGATGTTCAATTGTTCAGAATTTCCCCTCGGCGCCCAAGGCTGTTACGCAATCACAAATTTTCTAGGTTGAATGGGTCCCTGTACACAGGCGTGGGAGAGACGAGGGTGACCACAGAACAACTCAAGATACTCTGATTCTGTAACCATACAAAGTCTTCGGCACAGATTATTCCCATGTTCAGTGGGGAAACGCAGGAGGATCCCAGTGGGTGGTTGGAAATTAAAAGAAAATACTCTTCAAGAAGAAAATGATCACAAAATCATGAAACCATTCTCAGAGTTGCATAAAAGATGAACACTGATCATGTTTGACAGATGCTCCAAAAAACTCCTCCCAGAAACAGAGGGCTGCACAGCTGCAGAACAGCCTGTTCTGAACCCTGCCACTGAACACATGAATATTCTGAGATGATAATAGCTGAAGAAGGTCCTGAATTGTCTTTTTGATCTGCTTTCGAGACTGGATCAATGAATTTCTCTATTCTATTTGTACTTGGATAGAGGAGTGAAGGTACTGCGGATGAGGAGATGAAGACTTTCAGCTCTGAGGATTTGCTCTTGTCATAGTATGGAAGAAAGATGACGGGAACAGGAGCAGCTAAAGGTGTAAGGGAAAGCTCTGTTGACAGCCCATGGCTCCAGCTAATGCTTAAAGCAAAATGTAATGGGCTCAAGTTCATGGTATAGCTATAAAACAAACAAAACACAGAAGGGAATTAAAAATATTTCCTTTTAGAATCTGGCTTCCTCGATATGGGGCTCTGGCAGCACTGGAGAGGAATCCTCAGGCAAAACCAAGAGGTGGTGCTTGCACCTGGCAGGGGACGGTGGGGACACGGCCCCGGCTCGCCACGAGCGCAGGCACTAGGGCCAGGAGCAGCAGTGAGGGCCTGCTCTCCCCTCTGCCACCTCCATGGGCCACATCCTGCTTCCCAGCTCTGCCACACCAGGAGTACGGCTGCCTGCCCCATGCACAACACTTGAGATCCCAATTAGCTGCTGCTATTAATACACATGGAGCATCGTCACGAGGGGAGCGTTATCGCACTGCAGAGCTGTGGATACCTAATTTAGGAAGCAAGGCTCCTCAGGCTCTCTGTAACTGAGGTGGGAGAGGCTCTGCCTGGCAAGATGCTGTGGGGCCACGGATAATTTCTGCAGGTCGCCCAGCCTGGCAGCTCAGCGCTCGCCTTGGACTGGGATGGCAACTGATGGGACCCCACTCTTTCAGCCTGAGACCCCACCTGTGCAGCCTGAGATTGGCTTTAATCAATGACCAAACAGCCCCAGCTCTCCTCTCTCGCTGGATGCCCACAGACACACCAGGTCCTAAACTTTTCTGCCATTCATTGGGAAAACTGAGCTTTAGTTCAAGAGGGCAGCCAAAGCAGAACAGCAGCACTTGCAGCACTAGCACTGGGCGCTGGGTGTCGTGGGGACTCTGGGCTTGGGGAGGTTTCTGCCATGCCTTAAGCTGCTCCAGGACAGGTGACGCAGCAAGTCCCCAGGTGACGGCAGCCAGGAGAGCAGAGCTGCTCAGCGCACACTGGGCAGGCCTGGGAAAGCCCCTGCAGCGTGCCTGCTGCACAGTGCTCCCCCAGAGTTACAGAATAATTTTAATTCTCATGCCATTATCTTAAAGGAGAAAAGAGAAGAAATTCTCTAGGTTGCCCTACATAACAGTGTTCTAACAGAAGCCTAGCCAACCCAGCTGCTTGCATTTGTTTAAATCATAATACATAGTGCTATAAATGATCACTTAAAAACGTAAGCCTATCAATCACAAGAAAATTTCCTTTCAAAGTCTTCAGAAAAGTCTCTGAATATATAGTATGAGTATAAACTATAAAGCATCTTAAACTATAAACTATCAAGCATCTTAATCCACCGTGGTAGTACCTAACAACAGCAATACGTTACGTTCAATAGCAATGGAGTTTGCTGTATTCACTATGGAGAAAAAAGGACACGACTTTTTTTTCCTTTTATAGGATTTACATCATGGTGCATGTAGGTATGGACGAGAAAATAAAATACTGGTTTTGTATCTCAGTAAAACCATTCCACTTAATTTAGGCTCTGCTCTCATTATGCAAGGCTCCTGCACAGTAAGGTCGGGGCTCAGCACGCCTGAGCCTGGGTACGGCCATCGCTTGTTTCCATGGCAATAGACTTGAATTAGCACCTCAGAGTCATTAGAGAAACCACAGAATGGCAAATAACATTTGGGGGGATCTCATATCTTGAAATAGAAGCAATTAGAGCTGGTATTTGCTTCAGAAGAGCTCCAAATACCTGAAAGAAGGGAACGAGGTATTCCCTTTCCCGCTGACACAGAGTGCAATGCAAATGCTCCCTTCTGCCATTTACGTTGCTGCAGAGCTGCACTGAGCTAAATTTCAATTAAATTTGAAACGCAGAGTGGACAAGGGGATTATCCCAGCTCCTTTCATCATCTTTCGTGTTCCGAGAGAAATGGGTGAGATACTCACTACAGAAGAAGACTGGCCTGGCCTCAGATGATCTGCATTTTGTTCCTGGCTTTGCCATTAGCTCCCACTCTGACCTTAAGAAATCACTGGCCCTCTGTGCTCCAGCCCCAGAGCTGTGGGACAGGGTTAGCATCACTCCTTTCCCTTGAGAGAACACACTGTGGCGTGTATGGAAGAGGCTCACCCTGTGGGGCCATCCTCAAGTTCAAATATGTCACTTGGTGTGAATAAAAATACCAAGAATTAAAGTAAAACTGGCTAGACATCCATTACAAAGCAGGTGAACAACACATACTCCACCAGCTGATGTAGCACACACCCAACCTAGTCCTACCCGAACTGTATTAAAAAACAAAACAAAACAAAACGATTTATAATTAGTTGGAGCTCCTACAAGCACAAGCCAGCACAGACCCAGTGAGCAGAGAACATCCAGGGTACCAGCAAGCTCCCTCTACAAAAGGGACAGGTCTTTGCGGGGCGCAAGCATGACAGCCTGGACACGGGCTCTTACAGGCATTTCCTTGCAGAAGCTTTTGCAGCATGTTCATTGCCCCAGCAAGAGTTTTCCAGCAGCCCCTGCATGAGGCAGGACCTGGCCCTGAGTGCTGAGACGCCCCTGGAGCAAGGAAGGTTGCTTGCAGCGATAGGAGTGCAGCTCGTGTTAGGCTTTGCAGGACAGTGAGCAGCGGGGAGGGAATGCATTTACCTGCATGTCTGAGTTAGTGAAGCTGCAGGCAGACAGGTAGTTTGTGTGCATTGCAACCGATTTCTTCTTTGCAGCCATATTTTCATTTTTGTCAAATGTCAGAGGGTACACAGAACACTTGTTGTCCAGGCCACTGAAGGGTAATAATAGCAATAACAGAGAGAGAACTGGTTAAAACCGCAACGACAAAAGGCGAGTGGTGTTAAGAAGGAAACCACCTGTCAGTGCTGCGCTGCCAAATTCTCAGAAGTACCGGCTTCCCTGTATTGTGCTGTCCAGGATCTCCACACACAGGGAAGCCCCAGCTGCCTTACCAGGCTGGCCACGTTACAGCACTTGAACAGCTGAGGCTCAGTATTTTTTACCCTCATCTAGTTTATAAATGGCACTGAATGAAATCTCACGAAAGTACAAGCTGGACGGTGACATAGTCACCTCAGGGTTAATTTTTTGTACACAAACTGCCATTTTTCTGCTGACATCTGTCATTGTGAGCACTCATATTCAAAACCCCATTATTTATATATCTTAACTCCTGTGGAAGATATAGCATAGCAAACAGCGGATGTGACGACAGGTCTTTTAGAAGAGTTTGGACAAAAGGCAAGAGAAATACTGTCCTGTGTAGGTGGTGTGTCCCTCCTGGACAGTTACACTAGTCAAGATGCGTCTCCCAGGCCACATGTGCCCACCCCGACCCTTTCCTAAAGCTGTGGTAGATCAGCCATGCCCTGGTCCCAGACTCGGGGCACTCAGCCAGGTGCTGTTTTTGTGCCCTGTATTAAGTGCACAGCATTAATCAACGGTACAACAGAAAACAGAACTAGGTAGTGCAACGCATATATGCCCTCCCTGTCTCTCTTACAAGAGATTTCTTGCCATTTTTTGAGTTACAGAAAAAACATACAATTTCCAGACTCCTCCTCCGCACACATTTATGGAGTCTGTCTTCTTTCCACATTTGCAGACTGCACAGTAAAGTCTCCCTTTGTTTCTTTCTCTTGCCCCAAGCTTGTTTTGTCTGTCTGATCCACCCAGTCCATTTTTAAGAGATCTTTTGCCAACTTCTAATCTCTTTGTTTTCTCCCCTGCAAAAACACATTTTTTTTTTTCAAACCTGAGCCCTCAGAAAAAAATTGGAGATGATTATCAAGATTGGGGTTACTTCCCTCCACTCCATCCTGGCAAGATCTACTCATGTGCTGGTAACCCTTAAAGACTAACCTTCTTCTCTACCTTTTAGAAGAAAGAGAGTAAAGTAAGCAGAGGGTTAAAAACTCTCTCCCTTCGAAGATATATCCAATACACACAACCAAACTGGAACAGAGAACATGCATGCATGCAGAATTCCTAACCCATGATATAAATGCTGAAAGAGGATTATTTACCATGCTTATACAACAGATGTTATGCACTGAAGTCAGTGGTGATAAAATGTACGAGCCATTACGGGACTAGGATCAGAGGCACTGAATGTAATCCTCCCATCCACGATCAAGACATGCAAGCTTCTAACTGTCAGCATCCGTGAAGGCACCAGGAGACCACTGCAAACCAAGCCCCTCGGCATAAACAGCTGAGGAAACTGCGAACTTACCCACAAGCAATGGCGCATCCAGACGGGGCGTATGCACATGCCATCACCCAGGTACACGGCATCGTCACCGCGTGTTCCTGAAATACAGCGTCTCTTTAAAACTCAGACATTGCCATTCCATCGCAGGTGGACAGCTACATCCCTGACACTTCCCACCTTATTCACGACCCCAGAGAGTGTTTCATTGGGTGCTGCAAAAGGTCCCTGGTGTGGCACATGGAGGTGTATGAGCTCTTTTTTCTCAACTGTATGGAGCAGGGTGAGAAAGGCAGACTTGTCAGGGCTTGGAAAAGCAGCATGTGTGTTCACAGAGAACACCATACCTGAAGGATCCCCGATGCTCACACATGGCACCCATGGCACCTTGCACAGCTGTTACCCAGGGAGGACCTCCATTCTGCTGGCCTGGCTTTGCTCCCAGCACAGGGGCATCACATCACTGGATTGATATGCCCTAGAGACCACAATAAATACCAGTGCCCCGATGGGGACTTTGGAGACAGGTCAAGAGAGATGGTTTGTCCTGGGCTCCTTGCTTTGAGGTGCTGCTGGAGGTATGCAGGACCATCCTGCTGCCTCCTGCTGCCAAGTCCTCCAGCCCTCCAGCTTATCGCCCTACGCACAGAAACCTGACCTTTGCTGAAGTTTCACCTACCTTGTTGGTAGTGAAGGAATCCCACACAATCACCTTCCCATCCTAAATGAAAGTACACAGAGAGAGACAGCTGTTAGCTTACTTCCCAGATGTAGAGAAAACTCCGCTGATCATTTCTATCCCCGGGTTTGTTGTCTCATGCAATTTTTGTCTCCATTTTAACAACATTACAATGATTGCAGTGAAGCACCAAGGAGACACTTCTCCATAGTGCTAGTTATTTCTTCAAACAGAAGAACAGCATATGTCCTTCTGAGTTGACTGATGTTGGACTAAAAGACTGATTTTTTTTAAAAAAGGGCTTTCCCTGATGTATTTATGAGAACTTCTTTTACCTGCAGCACACACCACAAAAAGGACCCTCTTAGGAAACCATTACCATTGAGCCTTCTCTTGCCTCCTTTCAGCCACAGCATTCTCCTCACTACAGTTCTTCAAAAAATTGAGAAATGCAAAAATGCATTACAGCTCCACTGTTTAGCTTTCCATCTACATACTGGCATTTTAACCACTTTAAAAATGTCACATTAATTTTTTACACTTTGATTCTCTTTGCTGGAATCACCATGAACGGTTAAAAAGCCCCTCACAGTAACTGAAGGTGGCCTGCAATGCAGATTGCCTATTTTTATCCCTCTAGTGAGACCCCTGACAGATTTCATGTAAGTCAATGAACAGCTGTGAGATGCAGCAAGCTCACTCACTGCTATACTGGGCTCACGATGAGCCACGGGATCTAGAAAGTAATCATATTATTACCTCCTCCAGCTCATGAAACTGGTGTTGAGCAGGTGTTTGGACTGTTTCTCAAAATGCCCAACTAATTGCAGTAGTTTTAGCAGGATGTTTGAGGTTTTCAGGGTTGCATCAATCATACAGACTGCTGAAGAAATTTTTGTGCAAGGAAGTATCTAGAAGAATCAACACTTCTTCCCCTCCCAACTATTTTCTCTTAACACTTAAACTGAAATCATTACTGAATACTGAATCTGTAAAGACCAAGGCAATAAACTGCCCAGTGGGTTCAGATGACTTCTATTTTCTTTTGTAGTAGGGAATACAGGGAAAACCTGTGTATGCCCACAGAAGAAATATTTTTCATATTAGCTACGACACATGTAGTGATGTTCAGAAACCTGGATTTGTGCTCTCTGAACAAATATGTTGCCACTTAATTGCATTACGGGCATCTTGAAAACATTTCCACTATACAAAGGTGTCACCTGAAAAGAGTAGTATGCAGTACAGCCAGAAGATTTGTATTAGCACTCAACAGTATCTCTGAAAACATCTGCCCAACGGCATACCTGGGAAGAGCTCACAATCCTTCTTTTGTCTTTGCACCAGTCCATACAGAGAACTTTATTTCCATGGCCCTTCAGCGTCCTCCTGGTCTTCATCACAAACTGGCCCAGCGCCTCCACACGCTCTGCCACCTGGTGAACTGCAAACAGCTGACGGTTAGAGAACCTTGCACTGAAGCTCTGCCACAGAAAGCTTTTATGTTCGTGAGTAATGTCACTTGTAGGAATTAATCCAAGAAACATGAGTCTGTGGTGCGGGCCAACAAAGTCTGCTTCAGGGTTGGCAGGTGGTAAAACCAAGGTGGGCGGTGTATGAAGATATCCACCAGATAAAGATAGGTATGAATTCACTCAGGGCTTGAATTCCAGGGCTGCAGCAGCTGAAGCTCTTGCACATTATCACAGCCAAATATAACTGGAAAATCAATTACTCACCCCCCTTCCTCCCTCTTATTGGGAAATCCTCAATCTGACTGAGGCTTGAAAGTGTGGACAGCCTCCAGCCTAACACATACCCTGAGGTACTCAGCAGAAGTGAAGATCACTGCTGGGTCTGGGAGGAACAAATCATACAAAAGAAGGGGATAACCATCAAATCTCTCAAGTTTTCACAGTAAAACGCTTGTTCTGGACGTGAGACTCCCAGCTGCAGTCAGCCCTCTAGCACTGCAGCGACGGCGCAGCGTGATACGGGTCCCAGCCACTGGCACCGGAGGCTTCTCTGCCAAGGGAAGCCACCTCTTCTGGTGGCCAAGGGAGCCCCCAGGGCCTGGCCACAGCTCTGAGTGAAACTCGGGAAACTCAACACTTGCTGTAAGTGTGCTAGCCGACTTCTCAACAGCATCTACAGCCCTCAAAGGCTCATGGGTGGATCCGCTTTTTCTTTGATGGGAAGGAGAAACAGCGAGGGCAGACAAGCAACTTTCCTGAGTAGCATCCTCAGGGGAAGAAGTCAGTTCTTCCACACCTCATTTAATAGCAGTGCTTTCAGCTGATATTCTTAAAAACCCAACGGATCTGCTTTTCCAATTGTGCAAACTCACTTTGATGTAAAAATCCAACCCACCGCAGCTCATGCAACTAAGAGCTGTCTCACATAACCCTGACGCCTCATGCTGGGGTCATCTGCACAAGTCTGGGAGAAAGCATTATCTGCGAAAACCTACTTGCTCTGCTCCGAAGTTGTTCCTCTGAGGTGGGCTCAGCAGGGGCTCGATGCATCTTGGCGCCCTGCAGAAGTTCTGACGCCTCCCACGGAGCATTAGGGAGGGTGGGAGTTGCTTCAAGCCTCACAGGAGAGCAGGGGTCCTGGCACCAGAACTGAAAAATGATTCAGTCCTGAGAAAAGCTAATAGGATCCAGCACTACTCTGTGTTGTTTGTTCATCAATGCTGAAACCTAACGCAGTCGCTGTTAGCTAAGGGGGCAATGCCTAACTCACACCTTTTGAAGTAAATGCAGAAGCTCACATGCTTTAATGAGCTGGCAGAAGAAATCCTAAGCTTTTTCAGTGCTGTGGTGGAGGCTGAGCTTCATACTCCACATGGCAGTGACTGCTCGAGAGCAACCTCGATGCTTTAACCTTGGTCGCTTTTCTAGAGATGCTGCAAGAAAGTCTGTAGGCCTGGAAGGGCAGCGAGAGAGCAGACATCCTAAACTTTGAGATCATTCCCTGCCACAGCGTCAGGGGGGCAATTTCAGCCTAAGGCAGGGACTGATTCCTAGTGGTTTAGTTTTTCAAGAGCTGTCTTTCAAAACCACTAGCCCTGCAGGCTGTGCCAGAATAACGCTCTCACCTGAGATCTCTGCATGCCCAGTGTCACCCACCCAGGGGTCAAGTACTGTCCGCTGCTCCTGGCAATCTGTCCATACAGTCTCAAACAGGAGGCCAGGAACAAGTTTCTGAGAAAGTACCCTGTAAGCTCCCTGAGGAAAAGATGTGATTTTCCCCCGCTGATACCCACTAAAACCTGCTCAATGATCCAATCAGATGAGATGAAAACATAGAACAGGAGGTTATTATGGCAGCTGGAAAGACGCTTGTGTCCAGACCGTATCTGACAAAACAAATGTTTCACAGACAATAGGCAAAGTGTTTCCATTATGTCAACGCAACTGAGTCAGTGGAATTGTCTGGTTTAGCTTTTAAATTCTCTGAGGATGCTTATCTCCAACCACAGCCATAATAACCCTCGGCCGGCCTAGCAAGGTTTTAGAGTCAGATAACTATTTTGAAGCATTCTCCAATATTGTTTCAAGGTAGTTGTAAGTTATGCACTCAGGCATATGCAGGTCAGCTAAAGCCAGTAAGTAGCTCCAGTGGTTTTACGAAGGTCCAGATAAAACACACAGTTTTATAAAACATATGATTTGGCCTGAACAGGAACAGAGGATTTGATGCAAAGACTACCAGGACTTTGATCTTTTCTGTGCTGTAGTCAATTGGTCCTAATGGTATCTTCTGGCCTTAAAAATTTATGGATCACGTGAGCAGGACAAATTGTTTGATCTATACCTAAAGTTCTAAGTGATAGCATTGAATCCTTACAACTGTAATACTGTGAATCGAATGGATGTTTGGTATTTCCTCTTTCTATCCACATTTTTGAGAGCTGCTGTTCAAAACCAGCTGAACAAATAAGGGCAATACTCGTTCAGCCCACTGTTTGTTTTGGGAACCATAGAAAGAAGGTCATGGTCAGAGAAAAAAATATGAAAGATGCAATTTTAGATTAGAAAAAACAGAAGAGGTACTTTATTCTGAAACTTATAACCCTTGCAGAAATAGCTCTCGTGGATAACGTAAGCACAAAAAAACCCTGATATGGAGTTGATGATATAAAGTACCATGAGGGAGCAGTGTCCTGCGGGAGCATAAACCTTTTATCTTGGAAATCCTGCCATGGCTAAGCAAAAACTGCCTTCCTACAGGAGTGTACAGATTTTACATATAACAAATGAGATAAATATCCCATGACTAGTGATGTACCCTTACGTATCACTCCAATCATAAATAAAATTGCTTTCCTGCGCAAAACAGATTTATGCACATGCTTAAAATATATGCTTATGGGATCTGCCCCACCACTTCTGATACAGAAATTACACTGCATGAATTTGATGATTCACGGCAATGTTCCTGTAATGAGGCCATCTCCATCTGTCTAATGATTCCTGCTAGTAGGACAGATGTAATTTATGATTACCTAATTTAGATCAGAAAATGCTCTATTTACTCCAGAGGGGGAAAAAAAAAACAACCTTTTAACTCTCCCACACCTGGAATTTACCAATGCCTGCCAATCCCTCGGTCTTACAAAACCACTAACACCTGAAGCATGGGACACTGACTCACGGTCCTTTCCTACGCTTGGAGCATCCTTGGGGGTCCCCTGCCAACTCAGGGTGTTCTATGTATGTAACAGGAATTGTAATGATCCATTAATATTTTAATTAAATGATCTATATGACTTCAGTCATACACAATATAGTAATATAATACAGTAATTTACACGCACGTCAGAACGGACTTGTTTAGGAAACACCACAAAAAGGTCAGCTTATTCTTCCCTGCGAGGCGGGAGCGGCAGGGCTGCCACCTGCCCCTGACACGGCCGCGGTTCTGCAACCGCAGCTGGCAGGGAGCAGCCCCGAGCTCAGCGCCCCTCAGAGGCCGGGGATGGCCGCATTGTTCCCCCGGGGCACGGAGCGGGGCGATGGAGCCGCTGGGGGCTCCGTTTCGAGCCCCGTTCACCTGGGGCGAAATCCCGGCCTCGGTGCGTCAAGCACAGCTTCCGCCGGGCTGCGCTGAGGCTCGGTTTGCGCCTCCGAGGCGCGCAGCGGCACGACTCAAACCGGCCTCGGCTCGGCGGGAGGTGGACGCCGCGGCCCCTTCCCCTCCCTCGCTCCCCGCGGCCCGGCGGCCAGGCCGGGTCCCGCGACGCCGGAGCCCGGTGGAGGCCGGCCCGGCCCGGGGGCGGCGGCCCCCGCCGCCTCCTTGCCCCGCGGCCGGCGAGGCCGGGCCGCGCTCCCCGGCCGCCCCCCGGTCCCCGCTCACGCTCCACGTCGTGCAGCTTGGCCCGCTCCTCCTCCAGCTTGCCCTTCAGGCTCTCCGCCTCGGTTTTCAGCGACGCCAAGGTCTCGTTCTCGTGCAGCCCCTCGGTTGCCATCTTTGCGAGGGAAACGGGGAGGGAGACGGGTGAGAGAGAGAGGGAGGGAGGGAGGAGTTCTCTCGCTCGCCGGGCTCTCGGGGATGCTGCCGAGGCTCCCGCTGCCTCAGCAACCCAGCTCCCGGCCCCTCCCCGGCCCTGCTGCGGCACCGGCCGAGCCCGGCGCCCGCAGCCCCGGCACGGCCCCGCCGGCCGCCGGGCGGGAGGCTGAGCCCGGCCTGGCCTCCTGCCCCCGCCGGCCTGCAGCAGGTGAGAGCGAGCTGCTGGGCATCCCCAGCCCTTGGCGCAGCCCCGGGGCTTCCTCGGCCCAGAAGCACATGCCAAAAGCCTGTTTCTGTTCGGTGCCCAAACGTGTTTGGACCTGAAGTTTACAGCCCCTGCGGAAGGAGGAGGAGAAAACCAAAAACCCTAACCGGTCACCTCAGTGGCATTTTAAAATGCCAGAGTGGGAAGACAGATCCTGCCAAGGCTTCGCAAAGCCCAGCTCAGCTCCATCGTTCCCTTACAGCCCTAGGGGCAGGGGAGACGAGGAGACTTAGTCACAAGGTGCCAGCAGGATGGATGTAGTGATGTGAACCCCTCTCCTTATTATGCTTCAAGTTCCTCATTTTTCCCTTCCTCACACCTTAAACCAACCCCCACTTTATCCTGCACACAGTTATGCAAACCTGGGCCTTCCCAGCCACTGAAAAGGACCAATTTCTGAAACTCCAAAGGCAACAAAGAACAGCTCCCTGTCTCAGCAGCTTCTGCTTGAGGGCAGAGAGGGAACGTGTGCGATGTGCAGAGAGTGGCTCACGTTTCCAGAAGAAGAACAGCAGCAAACAACCTTGCAACTTTTTGTTCCCTGGGAGTTCCTTGAAAACGTCCTCTTCTTTCTTCACAACTTGTCCTTGATCTACACAGAATAACTTTGCTCATATTGACTCTCATTGTCTCCCTTTAGCCAGAAAATAGACAATCAAATGGCTATGGTTCAACCTGGAGATGTTCCAAGATTAGAAAGGGAGATAAGAAAATAAGTGTTTGCAGCTGTTGTTTAGACTCTGGGCACATCCTGGACACAGTACAGCCTCAGAGAAAGTAAGTCCTTTCCCACAGGGGCTTAGCAGCAGTGTCACTGTCTGACCAGGATGCATGGCCAGACCTGTTGAGCTCTTCACTGTAAATCCACAGGCTGAAGTCAGGCCTTGATCTGGCTTTACGCTCAAGGTCTGTTTTACAGGAGCTGGGCCACTCATCTGGAGAGTGAAATACAGTGAATGCATTTCCACTCTTCCCCCTCTCCACAGAAGCTAGTGCAGCAACCCTACCAGTCTGATGGCCATGTAGGCAACTCTGGACTTACTTTGATCCAGTTACATTCAGTATCATAAAAGAAAAAGGAGGCACTATAATCTGTGGAGTTTACATATTACTGGATATGCTTTCATTAGAAATAAAAACAAAACTTACCAGCAATCGCCTAAAAACCCTATGACAGTAAATGCCTTGTTAACGCAATATTAGAATTGACAATGTTTAACCTGAAATGGCAGTTCAATCCACAGCCGTGGACAAAATATAGGTCCTCTTAGTTTGTGCTCTGATTTCAGATGAGTTTCAAAACACATCAGCACAGGCCAAAAGGCTCTGAAAACATCCTGTACAGGAGGTATGGTATGCAGACTATGTGGAAAAGAGTAGTAAGTAACTGAACTCTGTAATGTTATGATCCGTTAATTGTGCAGTAATGACTGGTACATGGACGTGTTTGTTGCTGTCACTTTGTACTGATCACCACCATTCCCTAGAAAGCCCATCACTTACAAACTGGCTGCTATGTCATCAGAGGCAGTGAGATTCCATGTTGCCCAGAACAAGGACAGCTTTGTTTTAAGACAGGTTTTGACTCTGACTCTTCCCTATGGATCAAAGGCATGATGACCCTTGGCTTCAAATATTTTGAGGCTATTTTGAGGTAACCATTCTGAAAGTGGTCTGCTTTCTATAGAGCGTTACTCTGTGGAGCTGCTACGGAAGAATTCAATCACCAAGAACTGTGGCAAGAACAGTCATTACCACAATCACAAACCTACTTTCCATATGTGGCAAATGCACTGCATTGTGGTGATGGGAATACATGTGAGAAAGTAGTGGAAGACTTGTTAGCATTAGGTCAGAGGTTGGACTCAGTGATCTTGGAGGTCTCTTCCAACCTAGACTATTCTGTGATTCTGTGAAAGCTGGTATTATTCCACACTGGGGAAAATGGAAGGTCTGACTGTGTCACATATTGTTGACTATCTCAAAAGGTAGGTATTTAAATATATATATATATATATATATAATCATTTTTACTAACTTACCAACTGATCTTTCTTTAAATTGTAAACTAATGTACTAATATTTTTTTGGAGAAGACTAAGAGGCAAGCACATTGAATTTCTATTGATTAGCACCAATTCTAAAATGGACAAAACCCCACAGGAAAAAAGATGTTCTAGCCCAAAAGGCATCTAAGGGAAGTAGGATGATCTCAACACTGGGAATCAGCAATTCCTGTTACCCCTCAGCAGATACTGTTTGGAGGAAAATCAAAAAGACTGGTGATGAAGATGCGTTTGTGCAGCTGAGTGCAATCTGCATCTGAAATTAAAAGATGCATGTGCAAAAAAAGAAGTTGCAGAAGGCTCAGCTGATTGCACACCACATTATGCACAATCATACACAAACACCTGCACAAGAGTGGCTAGGACATATTGTGCATTTTGATTTAAATCAAAGCATTGCCACTGCTCTGAAAAATCAGTTACAAATAGTAAAGGATACTACTTGCCTATCTATATGCATTCCATTACTACTGCAAAGAGCTCTCTGTGTTCCAGTTAGCTGTTTTTAAATCTCTTTTACAAAATAAATATGAAGAAGCAAGCTGAAGTCAGATCAACCAGAAAGCCCAAGATCCTACTGCAGCGCTAATACAGCGCCTAGCGGGCTGTTAGGTACTGAGGCAATTCTTTTGGAAGTCTCAGTCTGCTTCCACTTAGCAGCTGTTTCTTTTGGTAGAAATCTAACTTCTATAGTGCAAATAATAATGAGAAATTTGCAGGAACTATAAGTAACAAACAGCTGGTTTCCTGAAACTTCAGTGTGCATTTAGCAAGTCATGCAAAAATTTACTAGATAAATTGCTATTTATAGGCTGCTGGCCAAGAAGGGCCTGAACAAAGCAGCGGTTTCAAAGTCAGGGGAAGCAAGTAAATAGGGAAGGAACCGTCTTTTGTCTTATATTCATTACATCTAAATTTCCTCCTAAACAACGTGATGTGATTATGCTGTGTCAGTCAGTGAACCGTACACATTGCACCATCTATAACCACCAAATCAGTTCTCTCATCTGTCTGTCTCACTATGTTTTCTAAACACAGTTAGTTAAACCTTTTAGTATTCCTGCAGAGACCATTTCATCTGACATTTAAATACAACAACCTACTGGACGCTGTTCAAGTTACGATCGTGACCAGTTCTGGGGAAGAAGCAGTGAAGGAAGTCTTCTCCAAATGGCATCACACAGTGGTTCAGGAAGATGAAAGAGAGTAACTCCAAGCTGGAGTATAATCAGGACAATGACATTTCCCAGTTTGCAAAAGCAGTTTTGGAGACCAGCTCTTCAGTGACCACATAGGTACCTTAGCTTTGTATCTTATCTAAAAAAAATCCTGTGACTGCACCAGGACAGTGCTTCCTACTAGGAGAGAGGGTTGTCACCTCACCAGTAATTACTGAAGATCTCAGTGCCTCCAACATCGTCCCTTCTTCATGCAGGTATTATGTCAGGACCTGCTGGTCTGGCTAGCACATTTGCTCATCTCCCCCATTTCCACCTTCTGTGGTGGTACACACATGGTGATGGAAGAGCCTCTACTTTTCTCACATTATCCTCATTGTAAGTACCTGCAGCTCTGACAGATCCCCCACCGAAGTACTGCACATAGCATATGAGAAAACCTGGTCTCAGTATGAAGTGTAGGCCATGAGGACAGCATTCCAGTTCTGTCTCAGGGAAGCTGAAACAGATCAGATGAACTTCAGCTCCCCTCATCTCTGCTGAGTCAGTCCATTGCAATAGTTTTGTCTCTTTTGGAGGTTCTGTTAAAGTAACGGGCAACACTCAAGGTTACAGGCTGAGCAGACTTGCACACATATACCTCAGAGCAGAGTTTAGACAGGCACGTAACATTTGCTTCGCTAAGGAATGCAGTGCCCCAGGGTAAAAATCTCATGGCCACTTTCCAATCAAGGATCAAAACACATATCCTTGAACCCGGGGGCCATGTCTGTTCCAGGCTCAAGGAATAACATCAGGTGTCTGCAGAGGTGTTTATTTGGATTAGAAGTAGCCGGCCTTCAGGCCTAGCAATGCTTATTTGCTGTCCAGAAAAAATCCAACAGAACAGACCATTAATATATCCAACTCCTATTTTTGCAGGCTTTTCACATTCCAGCTGATAAAATCAGTAACATACCATTTCCACACATAGTGAGCAGTAGCTGAGCTGTTCTGATTTGATGTAAACAGCCCTAAGGGGCTTCTCTTTGGAGCACTTGTCACACGGACCGAATACAACCGCTAAAAAGGTCTGGTCACACATCTTTGCAGTATGAGAGAGCTGAAAGAGAGAAGAAAAAGAGTGTGTTCCAGCCCAGAGCAAAGCTTCCTGCTACTGCTCTGGTAGCTAATGCAGCTTAGGCTGTATATAGACATCTACAGACTAGGTAATCTCTGCGACTAATCTCTCAGGCTTCATCAACTGTCACTATATGCAAGACATCTGTACGATCTGCAGATTGTATTTCTACGGAGAAAAATACAAAGCAAAATATGTATTTTGTTACAATGTGCACTGATTGCACATCGATTAATGGCAATGCAGATTTTTAATTTTCATTTAATTAATGCCAGTAGACAGTAACTAGAAATGCATAGCAGCTGATCAGTGCAGATTTCTCACAACCCAAATATTTTTTCACTCTATTATTAAATATTCAATATTATGTATTATTTTTAAAGCTGAAAGATGGCCTAGGATTCAGTCAACAGTTTCAAAAGTATTATGATCAATGTGCTGCTTGAGCAGCAAGTGATGCCTTAGCACACTGAAAGCTGGGTTGTTATGAGCCCCCTTTTTGTTCTCAAGCCAGGTTTCTTTAGGATCGAAGCACTATCAGCAACAGAGAATGAGAAACTCTTTGAGATTCAGAGTAACAAACAACAATGCCATCATAATGCCATTTTTCTCCTTACATTTTTCATAGGGAAAATGTAGTATTTCCCATTCTCTCAATGTAAGCTTTTAACAGTATCTAGATGTTTAACAGTTTTTGACATAAACATAAATAATGAGTTTATGAGTTAGAAGAAGCCATTGCAAAGGAGATTTTAAATGGAGCAAAATAAATTGAATGAACTATGCAGATTTCAGAATTTGGCTGGACGTTATGTAAAAAACAAATCAAAGTTTATTCTATGCACCTCCATTTTGCTGCTTATTCTTATATTTTTCCATGGACAACTGGAAAAATGAGATGATAAACCTGGAAATCTTGTCCTGCCAAGTCAACAGAAGTTTCTTCTGTTGTCTAAAGGAGTTGCATAACTTCATCCCAACATATGTGAGAAGAAATCTGCCCTAACATGAACTACAGCATTTTAATCTGAAATTTGCATGGAGCTTTCAGCCAGCTATATGCAGTCAATGGGGTTTATAACCCATTTGCTGAAAAGCAACAAATACGCCCTGACATTTTTAATGCATTATTTTGCAAACAGTGAGCCCGAGACACCAAGCTGCTGTCCTTCCAATGAGCTTCCCTGTACTAGTCTATCTAATAGCTTCAAAGTGACTATAACTGCAGGGCTCAGCTGTGCATGATTCTTCAATCTGGATATTTAACGACTGAATAACTTCTTATTCAGAGATTCTGAGAATTCAAGATTCCCACCGAGGGCAACTCAGGTGACATAGATTTATGTACTTGATATGAAGTCTCAACACATTAGCCCAACAAGACTTTGGGAGGAAAACTTCCACTTCATAAGAAAAAATGTCATCTTAGTTAAAATACCATTATTAGATCTAGACACTTTAGACAATGATCTATTAGGCTTTGAATAAATACCTTGGGCAGAATTAATTTTAGATAAAGCAAGAGAATTCACTGGAGTAGCATACAGGGTGAATTATGCCTGATATCAGTACTTTACTTTAGATGAGATTACGACACACAAATTTCACTGCAAGAGAAGCCAGCAAAACTTCCAAATTATTCATGAGATACTTTATATCTTTTAAAAATATGATACAAAACCATCACTGTTACAAAGAGTTTAACCTCAAAAGGCCTAAAAAGATTTCTTCCCATGCTGTAGCCTGAATTTTTAAACATAGTAGGTTTTTAAAAAGATACAGTGGACGTATAAAAATGGCAGCATGCTGAAACATTAACAGATATGCCACTCGCAGAGCAATTCTGCACTATGAGTCTTGTCGGTAAATATACAAAATTGCCTACCTTTTCCAACAACAATCACCCAGCGTTTCTCAAGATGAGTAAATAAGTCGTACGCAACTGCGAATGTACAACGGCAACCTCCCTATTATTAAGGCTACTTAAAGGGTATTTAAAGCTCAGCCTCTCTAGTTGCATCACCTCAGGTCACTTAGGTACTGATGATTATAGTTTAGAGGCTTTAGTTTAACTGCCCTCTTAGAATACAGAACAAAGAATACAGTGTTAAGCAAAATAGACCTTGCCTGCTCATTCCATATTGCAGCAATTTTTGGATAGTTTCCAAATGTTAAGCATACCACTGGGAAGGTGGCTGACTAGTGCTTTTTCCACGTATCGAATTGACATTCTGACAAACAACAGTGACAATATTAAATCTACTTCATATTCTTAAAGAAAAGTCTAAGTCTAATACAAGTGGTGGCCATGCTTGTTCTTCCTTGGATATACTTTCATTGTTCACCCATTTTAAGACAGAAACTTGGAAATCAACAACATTAAAAAGTTCTGCTTTACTGGATTCTTTAGCTTCAGGGAGATTTATGAAATCACTTCTGAAAACCTTTAAAAGTGCTGAAGTCACATCTGCTGTGACTCCACTGGTCACTGACATCATGCCATTAGATGTCTGCATTCAATAGTCAAGACAATGTAAGGCAATGTGAGAAGAAAAAAAGGGAAATCAGATTTCAGTCTAACACAGGTTTGGGTAAAAGAAAACCATCCTAATTGTATTTTTTTTAATTTTTATTTTTAACCCAAATATTATGGAAACACAGGAGGGAAAGGGATCACCTACTCTGTTGAGTCCAGCTGCCAGAAACTGCAGGAGTCACATGCCTAAACCCTCTCCATAAGCAATTTCAGTGCTTTCCCACTGCAGTGAGGCTCATCCAGTATTTTTCCATTTGAATGCAATAGCTCTCTCCTTTCCTGTCATTCTAGGAAAGTTAACCTCAGTAATGCCTCTCTTTCAGGTATCTGCCCTTCATCGCTAATACTGCTCCTTACATTCTGAAGAATTACAAAAACAGACAGTTTTGTATCTACATATTGTTTAAAGGCATTAACATCAACAGAAGCGCAGTAAGTTTCTGACAGCATACTGTAAATACTGTATTATTTTAAACTTTCTTTTAAAATATATTTTGTTCTTTGCATACACAGTGCTAACAGCATATTTCACACAAGCCTCTCAAAATAATTTAGCACCAAATTGTCAGAACGATTTTCCTTTATCAAGAAATTTTTGTCATACAGACATACATACCTTCCGATACTTCCCTGGGATGTAGATTTAAGAGCGGATTGTGATTTTATTCAGACCGTACCAGATAAAAGACGTGCAGCACCAGTAGCTGTAAAAAAGGCTATACACAATTTATAGCAACTAAACTTGCTTGCTTTAAAATATTTACAGAAATTCACATGGAGCCAGCAACAGCATAACCATTCTGATAGGAATATACACAATGTGCATATATAAATAATATATATTCATATGTGTATTCAAATAATTCTTCACTGAAATCATAATTATTCCATCACTCGAAACAATACAGATTGATTTAAAAGCTACTTTTTATTTAACAGATAAGAATACTAATGTACCTATACATCTGTGACATTTTGTACAACTTTTATTGCTATTGACCAAAATACAAAAAAATTCCTTCATATATTTTTCATGCATCTCTCTGGATAGTACGATGAATATGTCACTGTTCACAGAAAATACCAAGAATGAGAAATAGCAAAAAACAGCCCTTCTTTATATTTACAGATTTTAAACACTATGTAATAATAATAATAATAAAAATGATCCTTCCTGTAATGTTTAAATTAATGAAAACAATTAGAAATTAGAAGTATTTCAAAGATTTAGCATTCAATTTTCATAATTACATCTAATAACCTAGCTAGAAAACTAGCATAATTTACTGAGGAATTTCTAATGACTGTCGTGATTGTAGTAAGGCGAATGCTGGTTCTCCAGTTGTTCTGACAGGGTCTAGTATTAGATAAAGCTGTTATTCTTTGCATTCTGCCTGCAGGAAGAAGGCTGAACAACGCAAAACAAGGACTACTTCTAAGGATCCTGCAATTTAAATGAAATATATTTAATTTCAATGCCAGGAATTAAGCTTGGTTTATCAGTAAGACCAGATCACAATAGCTGCATTCACTCCTATTCAATGTCAGAACTGAGGGAGGGAAACAAGCAAAAAAAGAATGGGAAAAAGATGTGTACATGTGTGCATACTCAGCGTACGTTCTGAAAGACACTGTGTTAGAGATGGACCCAAAAGAGGAGATGAACTCTTTTTTTTTAAAACAAACAAACAAACAAACAAACAAAAAAACAAACAAAAAAACCAACAACTTGTAATTTAAACCTAGATCACAACAGGAATTTTATGTCTGATTTTTCTATGCTAATGACTGATATGAAAATGCAGATGTCACTGCAGAGAACAAAACTAAAATTTGCCTTCCAAAAAAAAAAAAAAAGGCACCCAAATTCCCCCCAGGCTAAAGAGCTGTCTGGTGTGCCTGAACAGTAATGTAAGCATTCAGCCTGAGTGAACCAAGCCAGCAGGCTTGCAAAGACAATATATGTTTATTACAACAGAAATTCTCTTAGACTGGTTCAATGTAGCTGTTTGTATTAATAAAAGTTAAAAAAAAAAAAAAGTGGGAGGACCTTCTGTTCCATCCTTCTACAGTTTTCTTGTGAACTATTACGAGACTTATTTCATGGAATGAATAAAGGCCTAAAAAGCATAAAAGGCTGAAAGCTACTGTAAAACAGATACAGAATACCAAGACAATGAATAGAATTACCTCGGAAAAAAATCTTTTGTTACAGAAAGCAAAGGCAAGGAAAACTGTAAAGTAATAACATTTATCCTACGGTAGTTTTCCCCTATGACTCATGCTTTAGGGTTACTGACAGAGAACCAATGCAAACTTGTCTCCTCATGAAGTGTAGTGTATGAAACTGCAGTCAGCTTTATGTCCAGCTGATAACGTCATCATTGTAGGACTAGAATGAAGAATGAAGTACAGTAAGAAAACTGAGAAAGAAATCACAAACTGAAATTATTCCTACTTTTTAAGTCATGACTTTAGAACAAGGTTTTAACAGCTTAGTTCACTGCAAGCTACCGTGCCATCCACCAGCTGGAGAAATGAACCATGAAAGTCTGCCTGTCTTTATTTAGTCTCTGAGAAAATACCAGTGCATTAGTTTTATTAAATCCTTGTGAGAAAGCCAAGTTTGAAGCTGCTGGGAACTTGTATCATTTCCAAGGCATGTGGTGAGGGAGTGAAAGGAAACGTCACTTGAAATAGATATTTGGTATCGAGCATCAGCTGTGGAACGTCCTCACGATTGTTTAGCATAGCCTGAAATCATAACAGAAAGGATAAGAAAATACTGTATTATTTTAAATAAAACCCCAAACATTAACATTGTTTACTTCTCATTGCACATTTCCCTTTCAGGTAATATAAAGGAGACTTCTCTTGATCAACTCCAAATTTGTAGAAGACGAGCAACTTTGTCATAATTTGACGTAAGGGTCAAGTATAAATACATAGCATCAAAACCAGTGTGTATGAAGTACTTTTTAACTTGAATTTGAGAGGGAGTAGTTGTAGCTCTTACCTGTACTTTACGAACAAATGATGGAGCCACTCTTTTCTCAAAATCATCTATTGGAGTGTATGAGTTGAGGATCTTAACTATCTGCTCAAATTACAAAAGGCTATTTTAGTATGTCACAAGAAGCGCGCAGATGAAGAATTAAATAGCATCTCTATTGGTATTTAATTGAAGTTTCAGTAGGAATTTTACAATAGAGAGATAATTTTGACTGGTAACCTGATGATTTGTTACATAGATGATGACTGCTATGAATCATTTCCAAGGTTGTTAGCAGGATCAAGAAGAAGTAGGGAGAGCCGAACTGATTAAAGGAAACAACAAAAAAAGCCTCTGACAAAATAAAACAAAAATCCATTGTGGAGTAAAAAATGAGATGGAACAAGGCAGACATATTCCTCATAGAAGCAGTTAAAATGCTAACAATCAGGAATATGGGGTTAAAAAATCCAATATAACAAGTGGTGACATGGAATGATGAGGAATGCTACTTTAATCAAATGAAAGGCCAATAGCTCTTTGCAAAAAAACAAAAAAAAAGATTCTGCAGCCGGTGCCAGAATAAAACAAATGGTTCATTACCTGCACAGTAGAAAGAGATGTGCAGTGTTCACATATTTCTTTGGCATCATCATCTGTGATCTTTTTGACCTGAAGGAGCCATGCTGCTTGAGCTAGAGGCTCTAAAGTTTCTTTGGCATTACTGCTTTGAAGATTCTTGTCTTTAAGCCATTCTTCCAAATAGCTGATATTACATCTGGGTTAAACCGTGAACAGACAACAGAAACGTCAGGTTCCCTCTCCCAATCAAGTGATATTAAAGACTTCTAAAATCTTTGTTTCTCTACTGCAATATTCATATTCATACAGTTTAAGTTAAAAAAAAAAAGAACAAAACATACCTGTAGATCATAAAAATCAGACAATTAACAGCCTGGTGATCTTCAAGTTTAATCCCATACATATATATATATATAAATATATATACATATATATTTAATTTATTTGTTATTATTTCTTAAAGCTTGGACAATAGAAAACAAATTATTAGTTTAGCGATTTGTTACAGAAAAATACCAATAAATACTGGCATTGGCAATTATATTATAGCACTATTTATCTTTAAAATACTAATTTACAACTGAGCTTATACAGATTAGAAGAATCGTTGCACATTCCAAATCAGAGTTATAACTGAAGACCTAAAGCTTTCTTTTTTAACTTCTGAGAACCCTTAATGGCTCTGTCTCAGTGCTTTTCTCACTGCAGAGCACGAAAAAATCAAGTCTGCTTTTGTCTATTTGCCAGACATGGGACACTGTACCTGTTTAGAACTAAAAATAGTATTCATCATCATGAGCCCACAAGCATAGGAAGAATACTTAACACAGGACCAACTTTGAGCTCTAGACTGTCATTTTCTCTGTCTTTTCCTACATCAACATTTCCATGGATAGCATGATTTGTATTGTTTTAGGTTGAGAAAACTTAGCTTAAAAGGCAAAGGTCTATTTTTTCAAAAAGAGTTTAAAAAACAAAACAAAACAAAAACAAAAACAAACAAACAAAAACCAATTGACTACTTCCAGCAGAACGGTCACAGAATATCTAATGACTTAATAATAAAGGACTAGGTTATGTAAAAATGTTAAAAATTCATTCTCTATCAACTGCTTGCTGAAAGTTTACTGGCTTTACCTTATCTGCATTCCTTTTCTACAAGAGCACATGTCCTTGCGGAGGAAGAGACTATTGAGGGTGACAGCTCCAATCAGGAAGAAAAGCTGCTTCACTGCTTGCTTTAGAAGCTCAGAGTCCAAGCCATTCTGGCACATAGTACTATAAAAATAGCTGAGTTGTTGCAGGATAGAGGTCATTGTGTAGGTATCTGTGTCATCTATACTAGAAGAACGTTTACGGAACCCTGTAGGTTTCAAGCCAGAAATTCCTTGGAGACTTTCATATTCCAGCATGCCTGGCACTGAAATACAATAAAAAACAACTGGTAAGACTAACACTCCTAAGGCTCCTTTCAGTTACATTAACTTAGTTCTTAAACTAAAAATAACTTTAGGATATTTTAAAATTTAAATGATAGAAGAAAAATAAAATACTGACAAAGGATTCTGGAGCACAAAAATTTTGAAAAGCCTATTCTTTCTGCAGAAGGCTGGTCTGTTTCAAAGCATTATACCACACAAGGAAACTGCTCAGAGGAAAAAGTCCTTCCAAGCCCTGTGGGGCTGTAACAGTGGAATTTATATGTGCAGAAACTCACATGCAGGTACACACATATAAATGAAATCAAGAAGTCTGTCCCATCCCTTCCCTCCACGTACAATCTTTATTTATGTACTTCACAAGCTAGATTTAACTGTATTTGGAGTTTTGTTGTCTTACCGATCATGGGTTGAATGTTGTTCTCCATTACAAGAATGAGTTGGTGATAGATACGAATGGCCAAATCGCTAAGAATTTGTCTATATTCTGACAGATCAAAATGCTTCAAACAGTTCTTATTCTGACGTGGGGTGTTAGACTTCATAAATTCCTACAATTAAGTTGTAGATATAATTATCAGAAATCACATAACATTATAAACAGGTATTATATTCCAATGTACATATTAGAGTAATCCATTATGTCTCTGGCCAAAATGGTCTCAGAATGAGCGAAACTGACTGCTAACTGCAATGGATGCATCTCGCTTCTTGAACTTATTGTTCCATTTAATGTTCATGCTTACTCTGTTCCAAAAGCATACTAAAGCCAAAGGAAAGGCATGCCTAGATTTCATTGGACTTTGCAGCAATTCATAGATCACAGAAACAGAAATCAAACTATTTAATTAAAAAACAAAACCCAGTTGTTTAAATTCTGTTTGCAAAATGATTTTAAATGATAATTAACTATGTATGTTTTATTGCTGCAAAGGGATCTCATTTTTGGACTTTTCATCAGGAAAATTCTGTTTCAGGCTGAATCCTAACTTGTGTGAAGTCTTGAGTGTTCGCTACAAACACAGACCAACACACTAAATTCTGGATTCAGACCACTCCCTACTGTTGGGACTAAATGACAAAAGATTGTTATTTATTAAATTTAAATGTTTTCAATTCTTCATTGCTCTTTAGATTTTATCGATATAGCCACAAGAGGGAGTACTGTTGTTCAGATAGTAAACAGTTACTGTGATTCCAAGGCTTTATGGCACCTATTGGCTTTAATCCTGATTTGCCTGTCCAATTTTGCTTCAGTCTCTGTAAGTTAATAAAACCTAGCAGTAAAATATAGTAAGAGTTTGCAATTTAAAACAATTTTGAATCATGGGATAAAATTTAGCTTAAACAAGCAAGTTAAATACAGGGGAAAAAAAAGAGTACTTTGTTACATTGCTCCTTTCCAGAGAATTTATTCAGTAATCTCATATTGGTAGCAGCAAGTGTTTGAAGTGGTCACAATTATAAAGCAACTAAACCCTTATATATATATGCAGCTGGACATCTGAAGCCCATCTCACATTAAACTCATGTACAGAGTTCCATTTACATAACAGTTTCCATGTTAGGAAATTAACTGAATTTAGCACTTTTATGTTTTTTGGCTTCACTTGATCAGGTAATTCTATACTGTCTTATTATTTGTGTAAGATGTATCACCACTGCAAAGCAATACAAATATTGCAATATTACAAGTATCAAAATATCCTGAAGGAACAATGATGACCCGGTGAATAACTGTCTATTGATTATCTCTGTTTATTTTGCTTACCGAATTAAAGACTGACAAAAATAATGACATGATTTGATGAAATCACTCTTACCTCTTCCCCACTGTATTGCTTCAAACAGTTAAGAAAATAGTATGCATTGGAAAGCCAAAAGGACAACATCTCAAAATCTTCTGAATTTTCCTGAAAATGACAGAGCAATCTTATAATGGCATTGTCTTACTAAGTTAACTTAATTTCAAAGATGAAACTTGAGACTACTACAGAGTTGGCAAAATAGCACGCATCTAAGGCAGAAGGAACATAACAGCATCTGTAACATGCTAACTGTACAAATATATATATATATATTTTTAGGTTAACATATATACAGGAAAAAGACCCCTCTTTTATTTGTTAAACATTGGTTAATTATTATATGAGAGATGCTAAATACATTAGTCTGAAGTAGTTTTACACATTTCTATGTGTAGTTAGATGGTGCACTGGAGGCCTTCCTGCAAAAGCGTGAACAATGCCTATACGTAGAAATGAAACTGAACTACATATAAACACAATTCTAACTACACATTTTCTTGTTAGCCTAATATGCACAAGCATTTTCTTATGTATAAACTGTTGTATAATTTTTTGTGTGTGCGTGTGAACCAACCACTGGCATTCTTTACATAACACATTCAACTGCATAAGCCATGGTCCATTCCTACCTCTGTTACAAAGCATGCCTGGTGTTTTACTACTTTCTAAATCCACAATAAAGCATTGACATATCTGAATTTGTAACGTAGATGAGACAACAGACGAATGATTCTTATTTATAATCTTGGTTTTGTAAACTGGCTGGCAAAGTAACCTTAATCATTCAGGTACTAATGCTGAAGTATCAAATAACATGTCAAGAAAATGTTACTCTAGTAGAACAGAAGTACAAAACCCTCTGATTTTACAAATACGAAAACCAAAAACCTGATACCTGCCTACTGACAAATATTCTAACCTTCATTTCTGTCCATCCAACTTTTACCTGTGCTGAAAGCACAGTTGCACTTGAAACCTAGTTAGCTACTCATTTTTAGTTGTAAAATACTTAAAATGGTTTTGCCAACAAGCTTTTCAGATAAAGATAATCTCTGTTAGGACGTGTTACTATGTTCAGCACAGTGGAACTTTACCTGGAGACTTTATACGCATACTACTACTAACAGGAAAAAGAATGTCACTAATAATTATTATAGAAATACTAGCAAATGAAAGTGTCAGCATTTCTCAGGTATTGAGCATGCATCTCATAAACCTGACATAAAAATCAAAAAGTACAATACAGCCAAACATAATTCCTACCTTAACAACTTGTTTGATACCATCAATGGTTACATTTATGAAAGATTTCAGCATGTCAGCATCATTCAGATAATCTGCATACCTCACACACATGAATAGGATGTGAGCTGGAAGGCCAGGTATCATATTAACTACAACTCCACGTGGCTTTAAATCTGCGTAGAGAAGAGTGATCAGGATTATTATACAAAAATAAAAAGATTTAAAGTATCATTCTGAAAAAGACAAGCTCAATTGCATGGAAACATTGAGTTTGCTATTAACTGCAAACTAATGTGAAAATCTGGTTTGTCACTAAGACTGATATTGTGAAATAACTCAGAAAAAGGGCAAAATTCCCCTACAACAGAAATATGAAAGGAAAGTTCCCTTCAGTGAAAGGAATGATACAGAAAGGACAGATGAGATTAATACATCACACGTGGATAAATGCCCAATGACTTACAAAACTCAGTAGATCACAGAATAGCTTGGGTTGGAAGGGACCTTAAAGATCAGAATGATGACCGGGATGACTAAGAATAAAGTAAATTACTTCCTGTATGACTAGAAAGAAAGTAAACTCAAGTCCCTAGATTGCTCCTGAGATTTATAGCTTTATAAATGAACAGATACTAAGGAGGACGATAGAATAATTTAAGAGTCAGACAAATGACTGCAACGCAGATAAAACTCTTTGTATTTAAAATGACTGGCAGTAGAAAAAGCAACGTAGCATCCCCAAGTGGTTATAACAGTAACAGAGAGGGATAAAGCCAACTTTGAATATAAATGAGAACATCTTGCAATTTTTGTTGTATTTTTCTACACTGACAATCACTGACTACTGATAAAATGTTACTTAAGTGAAGTGTTACTAAAATACCAAGAATCAGATTTTGAACAATCCTTTCTTCATCCTCTTTTTTGTACTCCATCATTCCAATGTACTCTTTGGACAAAGTTGGCACGTGAACTTCATTGACTGTCAAACATAAAGCACTGTTAACTGCAGATAAATGACTAAGTCATCATTCATACGTTAGAACAAACTACTGGAGAAAAGCATTTTCTCTTTAATTTAGTACAGGCTCTGTTCACATTAATGTTTTTAGCTTACAGTTCCAAGCATTGAGTTAAAGAACATTCACATTATTCATGTGAATAGTTTCACTGGATTCAGTGGAATTACTTACATGAATAAGGCAAATAAATAACAGTGGCACATCTTTACATTAGTTACTTCTGCGTCCGTTTGAAGTGCATTCTGCAGTGAAGAATTACTTGCTGTGTAAGAATTTTGTACAAACTAACTTCATATCAGTAACCATCTGCCATCTGAAGACCTACGTGAGGAGATACTCATCTGATGCAAAACTAACATTCTGTTGTCTCAGAGACAGCTTGTGTGAGGATATGTATTAACTTTTGTTGACAGAACCTGATGCCTCTGAATTAAACTTTATCATATACTCTAGGTCTCATATGTGCCTATTACTTAGCTGGAAAAAAAAATACAGGAGGGGGCTTTTATAAAATTTCTGTTGATGGTTTCCTGGCACTTTTTCCTGAGATTTTAAATTTCTAACTCCATCTCAAAACCCTACCCTTTTTTTTTTTCTTTTCAGTTTTGTAATCTACCTCATCTACAACACACACTGAACATCCAAAGCTGCTACTACTGCTACTAATAATAATCACACAATATTTTACCTTTTTCAATAGTCTTGGTAAGAGTTTTGATCTGATCTTCCAATTTTTTTATTATTCTATCTTTCATATCTAGTTTTTCTTCAAGATCCTGTAATAATCAAAGTCAGTGAGTTCAAAGAAATCACAATAAAGAAATGCTTTCTACTTCTACATGCTATTGCCACAATTAAAACCATTACAATATATTTTTATTTATATTCAGTGGAAGAAAAATGAAACTTTTCTACCTTTTTTCTCCCCAATGAACTGAGAAAACATGCTGCCCATACCATACAAGCATGATTTCTTTCTTTTTATCTTGCATTTCAGGTACAGTTTCTTAATGAGGATTTCATTTCCTCACCATGTTTTCCACAGTAAGTCGAGTCGTTTCTTGCTTTATCTTGCTTTTTAATTCATCATGGATTTCGTCTTGCTTCAAACCGTTGCACAGCCCTTCAATTTCTTGGGTTATGACATTTAATCTCTCTTTGGCTTTTATGTTTATTTCATTCTGCACCTCATTTGTTCTAGAAACAGACAGGAAGCTTTGTCTTTTACTGTTCTTCTGTTAAAGCACAGTTATATCACACTTGCCGATTACCTATGAGCTGTATTCAAGGGTGCAAGGTGAATCTTATTTTGGATGTGGTACTTCAATTTTAAGTGATTGTTACGCCCAGCCTATAGCACTTACATATCTTAAATTATTAAAAGGAAACATAAATCTATTTACCTCCTTAGTGTTCTGTCCCCTTCTGGCTCATGATGCAGCTGATTAGACATCTCTTTCATTTTTTTTTTCAGCAATAATTAGCAACAAAACACCAAACACAAGAAAAACAACATCACGTTTACTTACTGTTCTGTACTAGTATTTAGTAAAATCTTTTCTTACACTTTTTTTTTTTTAATAACAAAATTGAGTATCATCACATAATGCAGAGAAATATTTGAGTATTCCACACAGAAGATTATATGTGATAGGGAATTTTGACATAATTAACTTCTTACAATTTGTTTGACTGTCAACTGCAAATTTAAAAAAAATGAAGTTGCCAAGGAAGACATTACACTTAGACACAGAACCCACAGCAACTTATGCTTTCCTAAATAGAGAAGTACTTTCAAACAAGCAAATTTAACATAAACAAATTTAATGTTTCCCCATCTCCTACTCTGAATTTTTCAACACTCTCTGAATTTCAACCTCATGGAGTACAACTTAAGTTCCAAATCATCTTTCCTTTTTGACTGTGTCCAAAATGAGTACTTAGCCCTGCTGAGTACACTTGCATACATCCAAACCACAGAACTAAATGACATAAAAAAAGTTAAAAAATGAAAGAAGTGCACATATTTGCATATATTTTTGTTTAATAACAGAACTATAAACTAAACAACACTTCTTTCATGGTGTTTTTTTTTTACATTTTACTGGCACTCAAGTAAGTAATCAGGGAATGAACTAATGCTGCATCAGCTTTTACACATTCACGTCTAGGAAATTCATTATGTACCTCTCAACTATAAGACTGCTGACCACAATGGTATTTTACCTTTCAACTTTACAGTCTGTTCTTGGAGACGATTTTCAAGATCTAATTTTTGATTTTCAAGTTCAGAAACTTGCTGTTTAAGATCTGGAATCACCTTTTAGAGAAAAAGGACATTTGCTTATTTCAGCATGTTCATTTTGAAACCTCTGTAATGGTACCTATGACATCAGAAGACCTTCGACTCCAAATAGGTAAAGACTGGGAAGACACTGTGGGACAGTACTTGCCTGACTTGCATAACTTTTCTGGAGGCATTTGCTGCCAGCCACTCTTAAAAAATTAGGGAGCTAACTAAATATTTGGACTGACCCAATACTACTATTCTTATATTCTGTAGTTTAAAGGAAATTACACAATTAACTTTCCTAGCTTGATTAACTTTGGAAAAAGATCAGTATGTTATCATTTTTAAGAAATAACGTTATAAGTTACTTTTTGTTGTATTTTCAATTTTATAAAGTCTGTTGTGAAAATATTCTAGAGCTATACTTCACTTAGCAGAAAAAATAATACAGTATATATGGTCTTCTAGTATAATAGCACTTGATCTTAGATAGGTTTTTACACAGTACTAATAACCAGTTAAAATTTTTAAGTCCTGCCTGCAATGTATCAGCGACTTTATATGGTTAGCTGCCCCCTGGTGGAGAGTACCTCAAAACTGTATAAATCTAACCCTTCTGCATCTGTTTTTTAATTGACAACCAAATCACAGAATTTTTCAAGCTGAGAGACTGAGACAGCTTTAAAGAGGCTTCACACCAAAAGATGCTAGTTTCTACCCTTTGACTACATATCTAAATTCTAAATTTGAATGCCTCAAGTACAATAAAAATGTGAAGCTGGTTGTGGGTTGACCAAGTCAGAGTTTGTAAAACAGTATTTTGCCAATCTGCAATTAGAATCACATAATCAGGTTTATGTTAAAAAAGAAGGGAGGGGGGGGGGAGGGGTAGAACAAAAAATGCCTCTGTGAGGCTGCCCCAACAAGCTGTACACTTAGACAATAACTTTAGCTGCATACTAACATGTTATCCCGCATGCAGGGAAAAAGCCTGTATGGATGTGGAATCTTAGATGGCCACAACTGTTTGAACCTTGTGAATTCAAGGATATGACTTCAAGATTTTGAGGGCTTTGTGACAAACTCTTTTGGATTGAATGGCTAAGTAACAGTAAAACACTTTGGCTTTTCTACACTTTGATCTTACCATGTTTTCTGAAGTGAGCCTGCTAACTTCAAGTCGAATGCCATCATTTATGTCATTTTCCTCTCGAAATAATTTTTGTAGATGATTAATATCTTGGCTAAGATGTTCAACTTTGAAATTCAAACCTTCAATCTCCTTTTCATAGATTTCTTTCTGAGACTGGAAGTGACTTTCTAATACTCTATTAAAAAAAAAAAAAAAAAGGAAAAATTGCTGATGTGGCAATGACCTCAATGCAATGGGTCAAGTTTCATACAAAGTGAGAAAAGTGTTCTACATGCAGATATGTCATTGCATCACCTGGGCATTAAAAGAGTTTGAAGGCATGCGCGATACCTCTAAGGAAACATTTCCCAGACTGAAAACATGCACACATTTCACCGACTTAGTAAATTAGTTAAAAGTGAGTTAATGTTTGTTAATTTATTAAACAGGTGTTCAGTATCGCACTGCCAAAGAAGTTACTCACTGATCTGTTTATCTTCTAGATCACAGCTTGGAGTTATGAAAAACATTGAAGAACTGGACTAACCTCGTAGCTTTTTTCAAGCCCTCATAAGCAAACCACAGTTCTCCATCCTCATTTAAGTGTTCCAAATCCTCTGTAGACAGTCTAGAATACAAGGCAGTATCGTTAGTGTGCAAGTAAACAAAATGCATTCCTTATATATATATGTAAAGAGACCTCAGAACAAAATTACCTGCTTCTTACATCTTCAAAATCATAACTTTCCAGAAGCTGTTTTGTAACTTCTGACATCTTTTCTGGAAAAAGAAAGTTTATTATATGAATAATTTCCTTCTCATATTTCCAACTAAGTTATCATTATAAAAATCAAACCAACCTCTTCCTGAATCTGTAAGGTTCTTTCCTGGTAAGTAAATAAAGTAAATTAAATATATCTTATTTACTACCAGAATATGATGAGGTATATGAGTGTACTAAGGAACACTACTAACATTGTTGTTTGTTTTTTAAAACACATCAAACTTTCAATGTAAAGTTCCATCTTTCTGTTCTAAATCTAGACAACTGCTGCAGTTATATAGATTGACTTCTTGTGCTAGGCTACCGCATTGAAGGCTGCAGATACAGGTTTGCCCTGTAAGACACATTCTTAGCATTGCACAAAGTACACAACAGCAGTGCTCTTAGGCACCTTTTCTCAAAGAGACCCTAGTTCAGCAAGTTATTTAAGTGTATCAGACAGCTATGAGACCTGCGGCTAACAACATGCTGAATGAAGGCCAAATAAAGTATATTTCCATATTCTTGGGTCACTAAGAGATATTTTAAAAATTCTAAGTAAAGTTTAAACTACTAGTATTGATTTTTAAACAAAAAAGAAAAATTTGAAGTCAGAGCTTCTTGGTACTCGATGATCACTTCATAAAACTCATGTTTTTTGTTTTACCCCATGCAAGTAAAGCTGTGAATTGAATGAAATCACTCTGGAATGAGAAAGAGATCTTTTTTTTTTTTTTAAAAAAAAAAAAAAAAGTCAATACTAGCAAACAAAAATAATCAATTTAATCTGGCTTGGTTCAATCATGCTTGGGAAGTTCCCTGAATTATCGAATATGTAGCTTACCCCTCATTTCCCGCTTCTGTGACTGGGCCTGCTTTTCAACATCCAATTTTTGTGTCTGCAGCAGTTCAATTTCCTTTTGCAACTCAGGTATTTTCTTAATCAGACACAAATTACAGAATGAGACAGAAAGTGAATGACAAGGGCTACGTATCAGTTAAATCATAAAGATAATTATTAATATGAAGAAGTTCGTATGCTAGAAGGCTTAAAATGTGTTGTTTGAAGTGTCCATTTCTTAGGCACCAGAGCAGAACAATAACACGATGTAGTGAAAAAATATGTATTTGTGTCATGGAATTGACTCATAGGAAAAAAATGTGACTTCACACAAAAACTGTATTTTCACGGTCAGATTAGAAATTACATTTACGGAAAACAAACCTGAGAAAAAAATCACTTTTTGGGAAAAGGAAGAAAAAAAGATCCACACATTAAAATCTATATTCATGCACAATTAGTCACACTCTTGAAAAGAGGCACTTCTTTTTGTGAGCAATAACTTGTATTGAGCACTACACGGGAATGATACAACATATTTATAAAATACATCTTATAAATTACTATTTGTTCCAAAATGTTCTTGAGGACAAACAATGAAGATAATCTATAAATAAAACATCTACATTACCTAGTTGCTTTATCCAGCAAAGACTCCAAAATTAATTGAGTCATACATTACCTGTGCTTGTTTTGTAAGTTGCCCTACTTCTGTTTTCAGGCCATCCTGAATGATAATTTCTTGCTGAATCTGTTGCTGTAGCCGAGATTTTTCTTCTTTGAGAACCTTAATTTCTCCCTTGAGCAATTCAATCTCCTTTTCATAATCTTGTTTCTGATTTTGGATTTTTTTCTCAAGTATCCTAAACAAGACAATAAAAAGATGTTTTTCTTTTCCTGCACTTAGAAGTGAAAGAGGGGACTGTGTTTTTCTTTGAATTTGAAGGGCATATTTCAGTCAAGAAAGCTTAAATGAACTGTAATTGCTTGAAAACACTTCCCTACAGCCTTAGAATGAACCTACAAAATGAATGATAATGAGATAAGAATGTCCCTGGATTTCCCTACATCCTATTCAGGTATTGGGACTGTATTCAAGACAGAACTGAACTTTTCCACTTATAGGCTAATTCTCTCTTTGTCTACTTGAGCAATTCTCTGCTACATTTGCATGTCCTTCTCAGTAACACAGTGGAAGAATCTTGACATTTTCTACTGGCACCTGCTGGCATGGACTGGCTTCCAACATAATACTGTTAATGGGGAAAGCAGAAAAACCAGCAAAAAAGTTCTCTTATTATACTCTGAAGTCTTTTGAACTGAAATCAGACTGAACTGAAGCAGAACACAGGTTCCAAGCCTCAGAAACAGATTTAGTGCACTCTTCAAATTTCAAAGGACAGCATTTCTTTGGTACCTATGGTTCTCTGTCATGTATTGGTAAAGAGTTATTGTAAAACTCTTCCTTAAAAACGGTAATAATTTTTTGATCTGAGAATGGCATGCTGCAAAGCAACAAACATACATTGCTAAAAACATTTTTAAACCTGCAAAGAGTATAGCAAAGGGGAAAAAAGTTTTTCCCCTATATTTTTAACCTAAAATATTTACAGTCCCTGCCTTTCCTTCACACTGAATCTTTCAGTTCTGTTGTTTAACAATTACTTCACAGGAAATCTGACTGGTATGGCCATCAGCTGCCTTTCTAAATCTGTCTGAATACTGAGGATATCCAAAAACACCATCATTATCAAGGGCTCCTTTTAATTTTTGAAGATACATGAAAAGACAGGAAACTGCAAAAACAAGAAGTCTCAAGTCTGCAATATAATTTTCTGCATGTGACTGACCCACAATCACGTGCTCTTCTTCAACTAAGTACATAAAGAACTTCAGTACCAGCATTACTGTTCAAGAATACTAACAGATTAATAAGTGATATGATTATATTTAAAGCAGGAAAAAGAAAGGCAGAGAAAGAGAAAAAATGGATGTTGTTTCAAAAAAAGTGAATTCAGATTCCATACATTCTCTGACTTTCTTCTTTTTGTATATCATCGAAGAGTTGCTTCATGAGGTCATCCATTTTCTCTGTCAAAAAATATTGCAGTATTTCAAAGACCTTCAGGCAATTAAGTGCATTTATTAAAACAATGTTATCACAATGAGTTTTTCGTTTTAATAAGCTATCTTCAATATATTTTAAGCTGAAATTATCTAAAATGTCAAGAATTATCACAGTAAACTTGGTAAATAATGCTACAGACTAAAACAGTTCTTAAGCACCAAAATTTTATTCCTCTAAAGTTTACTTAATTTCATGTGTTGCTTAAATCCTTCAAAGCTAAATTCTTAAAAACACTATATTAAAGGAATGAAGGACAAAGAGACGCGTTGAAGGAATGCACATGCTATCTCCAAGACAGGAAATGCAGTAAGAGCAGAGTTTTGCTACTCAAAGAACAAATTTCATTTAATTATTATACTAAAAGCATTTGCACTACACATTCTAAAGCTTCAAAGAAGAGAAGATTAGAGCCAACTTTCAATTTTCTGTAAATTCAGCATTTGCTCTACTAAAAAATATTTATATAAAAGTCATTTACATTTGCTGTACAACTGACTTTACAACTTTCACCCGCTCCTTTGAAACTCCTGTTAATTACTGTACCTTTCATTTCCTCAGTTTTTTCTTGGAGCTTTATTTCTAAGTTCTCTTTCTGTTCTCGTAATTCTTTATTCTGATTTTCAAGTTTGAAGATTTTCTGTACCCACAAAAAGTAAGCAAAAGTTAGGATTAAGAAGGAAGAAGAAATAGGTCACAGAACGTCTTATAACAAGTATATATGGACTTCATCCTTCCTCATCACCCCACAAAAATGAAACTTACTTCGCAACAGTCAGAATCATACACTTGATAAATCCAGCAATGAAAAATTTTTCAACTAAAATATAAGCACCAAAAAAAGTAAGGAAAATGTACCTGTTCACTGTCCTCTTTATATTTTTTCCCTTTCTCCTCATATGTTCTCTTTTGAGCAGTTAACTTTTCAAGCTCTAATTCAAGTTTCTGAATTGTTTCCAAGTCATTCATATGAGTTGAAGACAGATTGGTCAATCGTTCCAACAAGCCATGATTTTCTCTACTCTACGTTGAGCAAGACAGGTTAAAATAAAACAAAAGAAATCGCACTTGAAACTATTTAATAGCATTGTCTCTTAGTATATTCCCCTAAAAAATTACTGCCAAAAATCAGCTCTATACCTCAATAATCAAACTTCTTTTTGTGTAGAAGTCTTCATGGCCCAAGAGAATTACTTTCAAGCAACACATTGGCAGTACAATCTATGCTTTGCCTCTCCTCAGCTATGGAGGAAGTATCTGACCTATTTCTGCTCATGATTCCAGGTCAATTGTGATTATTTCAAACACAGATCATTTCCACCAACTAGATAAAAGCTATCTTAAAGATAATTGGAGTCGTATGACTCAAAAATCAGCTATGAAAGAAACTTAATACAGGATTCCCCAAAGTTATTAAATATATTGATCCAGAGCAGTTATTCAATCATAATTACAAGATAATAATTAAAAATAATATATGATATTATTAGATAATAAGGGATTAAATCCCTTATAATATTCCCACTGTATTTCCATGTCTTGTAAATAAAACGATGGATATCATAATTCACAGAAGTCTCTAGTCAACAAATAGATATGAAAAAAAGACAGTACAAATCATAAATTGACTGATGTCCCTCACCTGTTCTTCTATCTTTTTCTGCAGTCGCTGAACTCTGTATGAAAGCTGGATATTTGATACAAACCGCCGAATATTCTGAAATCTGCGCCTGGCAAGCCATGCACGGGCATATTTCTGAAGGATCACAGCCTTGTGTTCTTCAAGCATCTTTAAAATAAAACATTGACACATGTCTGTAATTATCCGTGGCTCAATCAGCAAATCAGTAAAGTGTTCTGTGAATCTATATACATTTCTATGCTTCTGTCAGAGGTATCAAAATACTAAAATACTCAGACTGCACACACAAAAACCAGACTCACAGTTCTTAAGAACTCTTAGTAGTTCAGAGATTATATCTAAGCTACCGTGTATCAATACTTCTACAGAAAATGTGTAGAAAAAGAATAGAAGATATGAGTACCAGACATGCAAAAGGTAAAGTAATAGGGATCACTGCACTTGTCTCCATCTTTATTATAGAACAGTAGCTGTTTCCAGCTACCGAAATAAGAATTTTTAATAGGCTGTACCTTCCGGTATTTTTTTCTTGCTAGAAATCCTCTTGTAAAGGCTTGAATTGTTACAGCAGCCACATGGATGAGCTGGCAAAGTTTACGGACCAGGTAACCTCGGCAGTATTTCTGAATAATTATAGCTGCCCATGTTTGCTTCAGAGCTCTTGCAGTTATGGCTTGCCTTAATTCAAAAGACAATAAAGTTCACTTAGATCACATTAGATTTCTCACGCTCATTCCCTCACAGAAATCACACAAAAATAGTTTGGTTGGCAGAGAATATCATGTAGAACTATTTCCTTTTAGTGAAACACACAGATTTTAGTCTTACTTCCATGACAACAGTTGCAATGCAACTAGTTTATAATAACAAAAGCAAAGCTGTATCAACCAAGTACAAGATGGCAGTGCAATTGGGACCAAAACAATGAACGGTCCCCTAAGGGAGGTAGTTGTATTTACTGAGTATCGTGTTCCATTTAGGTTGCTCCTGGAAGGAAAAGCTTACTATATACAGCCAGATCTCAACTCAAGTGCTCAAAGCCCATGGTCAATCCCAGCTCGTAACTGTTGGGTGCTAATTAAAATCTAAACTGCTGGAGAAGATTCCAAGACCAACTTGAGAGTCCTGTATGTTAATTCTTTTCTGGATTTCATGTGAGCTGATAGCTAGGAAGACTGGGATGCCCTCCTTACAGGCCACATGCACAGAAAACAGAACGCGCAGCTTACTAGAGCTCAGTAAGCTCACATAGCACTGGCTTACTTCAGGGTGATAGGTTCTAGAAGCAGAAGATACTGAGAACAGGCATCCACCATCTAAAGTACAGCTTTTTCTTCAATCAACATGGAGTAGAGGGAACAGCCCACATACTTTGATGTCTTTTTTCACAAGCAATTTTCTGATGGTATCTGTCTGAAAATTTCAAAGCGTAGATATAGCCATCTCCCTCCTCCATCTGCTTTTTGAATGACTTGTACTATTTCTTAGCTGCACAATGCCTCTTAATAATTTGTACAAACTAATTTGTAGATTCTTGCAAGCTTATTTTCCTTTCTGCTTCCTGATTTCTTCTCTGGCTCTAAAGCTAAGCAGTAGCCCCAAGCCAACTACTGGGTCATACATCACTAGTTAAAGACTAAGCTCCTCACAGGTAGGCAGGCCTCTCAGGAATCTGGCAGACATTTGAAATCTGCTAAATTACCTTTCTTCTCATCAGCCAAACAACTTGAACTTTTTCAAGTTCATAATTACAATAAAGAGGATAAAAATACAATCTGGATTATTTTTACATAAACAATACACTTCCAAATTAGCGCTGGGTATGAGTTTGACCTTCTAGATCCCTTCAGGCATGCCCTAACAGCAAGCTAATTTATCAGCCAAAAATACCGTACAGTCCGCTGCCCACGGAAATACTGCTGTATTGTAATAGCTGCTTGTTTTAGGCGAAGGAATTTCTTCCTCTGCAGCCAGCCTCGAACGCTCTTTTGGATCATGATGCATGCATGTCTCAGTTTATCTGACCGTAGCTTTTCTAAATAAGCAACCTGTCCTGCTCTGAAGAAAATTTTTGTTCTCCCAAACTGATACTGGTTAGGATCCTGAAAAAGACAACAATATATTAAATTTTTATTTTGTTAAGGTAGACTAAACACTCTATTACTTTTATAAATCATCACTTTAACCAACCTATTCTGAAATGACATGATCTTGCCAAATAAGAATATCCTCTCTGCCTTCATTATATACAAGAGTATACGGCAGAGGGGAAAGCCAGAAAGCAGGAAAGAAACAGATTAAAAGGATCAAATTAAAAGGAGGGTCTGGACTTATCATCAAGGTCTTGAAAGCAATGTCTTCATCCCTCTCAGAGGAATTCGGTTCCTTAGATTTAAAACTACCTTTGGGTGCACATCTAGCCTTGAATCAGTGAGCTCTGAAAGCAAAAGCTCACGGAAGAAGCAGATTTTATGCTCCGGCTCTCACTCTTGGACTCTGTTGGAGCTGGGCTGCAAGTACACCAGCGTTTGGTCTTGTACATCCCTGAGTTAGAGCTCAGTTCTGACATACTGACTTGAATCACCGGCTTGACTTGGACCTGTCTCAGCAATACAGACTTGTCTGAAAAACACGAGCTATGCAACTGTGCCTTGTCAGTGAAGTGATGGCCTCCGCCTATTCTTGGTGTTCCCCCCAAAAATATATATATTCAAGGGCACTCAAAACACAAAAGGCAATCAGGTATTTCTAAAGCTAAGAGCAAGAGGACCCAGGGTTTTCAGTTTTTTCTTGGTGGGGAAAATAAAAAACACATTACAGTAAACTGAACAGTAAACACAACTTACTTAACCTGTTTACAAAGGCCTTGTCAAAGACTGTTGGGATAAAGTTTTGGTTTCAACACACAACATGCAAAAGAGCACATTTTTAGAACAGTTCTTCAGTATGCTGTGTAACACCGTCGTGTGCATAAAGTTCTAGTACTGGTACATGTATACCATTTACTAACTTACAGATATAGGTAGAGTATCTGTCATTTAACAAATGAAGATATTAAGCACAGAGAGATTAAATCATCTGTCTGTGGTCACATCATGACTCAGCATGATGATTATGAGGTTATAGACTTGCAAGCCTGTGTTCTACACACTAAATCAATAAAGATAGTAATAACGTAAGTGTGTTACCATTCCTGTTTAAGTCCCTGTATTACACTTGGGAAAAGAGACCTTTAATTAACAATAGATGCTACAATACATAAAGGAACAGTGCACACATACTAACCTGGATTAGCCGCTGCAAAACAATCTTGCAAATCTGCTTCTTTTCATTTAAAGACAGTTCTTGCTGTGTCATAAGAATGCTGTAACGGCTGAAAAACTCAATGTAAGTCCACCTGGAAAATAAAAAGGTAGCAAAATGCAATTCATTTTTTTAAAAAAGGTGGTGTGGGTAGTTTTTTTTTGACATATGGAGACCAACTGCTACTCCTACCTGGATGGATAGCTCTGTGCACTAATTCGAATTGTTTCCAAAACACCACATGCTCGCAGTTGCTGAACCACCCTTTTTGAGTCAAACCTAAAAAAGCAAAGTTATGTTTTATATTTTTGCTGAGCTTGACATAATAGTGAAAACAATTCTACTAGCTGGAATTCTATTTCTGCTCATAGGACACAGGGCTCCCTATTGTTTATATGGTAACTTACTCTTTATCACATCCTTTTTTTTTTTTTTTTTTTTTTTTCCTCTAGCTTTTCTTTTTATTCCTCAAAAGGTCCTATCAGCAAAAGGCAATGACTTGTGCTTAAGAAAAAAAAAGCAAACCCACAGAAATAAATTCTCTCAGCAGTCTATTGGGAAGTAACTCTCTCTAGGCATCCTTTAGCACACCAAGAAATTTTACTTAAGAATATCTTGGTTTAAAATTTCTAACAACTGCATTGTACTTTCATAAATTTACAGTATGTTATTGTGGTCTAATTCAGACATGGTTTTATATTATCAAAGCTGTTTTCCCCCTCACTGCTATTACAAAAAACAATCAGGTCTCAGCACAGGGATAGTGAAACTGTGACATCTGTTATGTTTTGCATGGAGAGATTTTGTCTGGCTCCAAGAAAATGAGCTAATACTAATAAAAATTTACTTAGAAACACACAGCAAAGTTTGCCTCTTTCTCAGTTATGACAAAGGCGTATATTTCATTTGTCAGTACGTTACCTTTCAGTTAAAAGCTGTATACCTGAAACTAAAGAGCTTCCACGTCTGCCCACAAAACAAACCAATAGCTGCATCAAGGTCAACTCCTATTTACAGTTAGTGGTTATCAACTAGACACAGGAATTATGCATACACAACTAGCACGCATGACTGTATTATAAGATTAAAATAAAACAAATTTTGTTTGCCTTTTCTGACTTCTAATGTTATAAATATTTCTGTGGACAGAAGTGAAGCTCATAAAAAAATGGCAGTGGCTTTTATTCCCTAAATATGAATAGATACTAGTCCATACTACACGGAAATAAAAACAAATACAAAAAATATCTATCAGTTTAAAAGGTGAGACAACCTTTCCCCCTAAATGTTATGACAAATACACAAACAATATCTAACTTGAAGATCTTCATCATAATAAGGAATTTATAAGATATTAACAATTATTACTGAATTATTACTATTTTTGTAAGTTTTTTTAAATTTCAGTTATTTTGAAAATAAAAATATATTCTGTATGTGAAGTTGTTCAACAGCAACAATGCAGCTAATGTGAAACAGAAAAAAACTCTTAATTTTTAAGATAATACAACAGCTCAACACCACTAACATACTTACTCAAAAGGTTGCTTCTCATCATTTGGCTTTATGCATCGTACATAATGAGGGGTGGTTGCGTTAAGTGTCTCCATAAGCAAAGACAAAGAACTCCGAAACTAGGAAATAACAGGCATAACAGTTTCACCAGTAAAGCATTTACAGCTAAGTAAAAAGTCAAATCTTATGCCTTTTAATTCTTTGTTAGGTTTTGTCTGGACACAGATTTTCTTAGGGTTTAGATATTAAAAACGACAAACTTAACAGTCATATTGTTCCTATATATAAATTAAACTTACCTACCTATACCCAGACCTGGAGCACTGCATTGTTACTGGCTCTTGCTGAAAACCAGATACTCCCTTGTGAACAGCACAATACAATATCATATTCTCAGACTACCCAATACACTTTCCTGAAAAGATGAGCATCACAGAACTGGATGTTTACACAGTACCTTACTGCCAACAGTCGTCCGGAGTTGCTTGTTAGGTGGCTTCAGAACTGGTCTTGCAGATTTGATGTTTATAGTTGAACTGAAAGGTGAAATGGACACTGGATTGTCTTGAAAAAAGTTTGCGCACAGACGAAACTAAAAGTGTGGTGAAAGAATCACAGGTAAATACTGTGGAACTGCAACAACATTTAAATAAAAATTACATTGACTATAAAGTAGAATGCAAAAGCCATCTGTCTTAATGCTTAGGCCAGGTATTGCAAGACTTTGAACTTGATCTGGAAGCCACAAATAAACGATTGAAGAAACATTTGCAACAATCTTAAATCTATTATGAAGCACTTAGGCACTTCAAAGACAAAACTCAACAACAGTGAAGTAGGTCTGCAAATGCCATTTCAATATGAGCAAACATGGACATAAGTACAGATTTAAACATAAACCACTTAAGTTCTTCTTCTCATAATATTTAATATAAGAATATGTTTTTTGTCAGGTAAACTTAGCTTGTTAGCAATCCTACAGCCTGAAAGGGAATGGGCCTTCAAGCAGATGGGAAATGACAAGCCCATATAAGACATTTGATGTTTTCCCTGCCCTGGAATTCCTTTAATCTCTTCTGAAAAATAAACAAAGGCAGCTGTTAATGATAAGCCACCTATTAAAGACTGTACGGACAAAAAAAAAAAAAAAAAAAGGATTTCAAAATGCTTCCAAAAAAAAAAAACCCCATAAATAGCAAAGTAAATGTACATATATGAAAAAGTTGAATACGATGTTGAATATCATATTTAAATCTTATATGTGAATTTGATGTTAAAAACACTTGAAGAATATTAATTAACATTAGTATATAAACTGATTTATTCAACCTAAGAATAGGTATGTATATTTTTAAGAATATATATCTTTTTATTAGATTTTTTTTTTACGATCAGATCTGAATTAATTCCAATGAAATTAGGTACTCAGAAAATTAATCATTGTTTGTTCACAAACCTTGCTCTCTTTCAAGATTTCCATCAATACTTCATATACTGTATCCCTGTTTTTTTCCAGAAATCCTTCACATTTATATTCTACCTGTGCAAAGGGATTAAATCATTGACTTCAGCCACAAACAAACAGTAAGCAGAACAGTTTTTATTCTCTAAGCTGTGGTGGCCAACAGGCCGTTATTAGTGCTGAATGTGACAGTTAAAAATATGCTTTCAGCAGCTACACTATGGCAAGCATACGTACATACAGACTGCAAGTTTAGAAGCAGGACAAACTGTCAGAATGCACTATCAACTGCAATTTCCTTCTGCCTTCATTAGGAATTACTTTCCTTACCTTTTAATCATTACTTTCTATGAAAAATATTTCTATTTTCAAATCAAAATACCAAAAAAGGAATATTGTATTTGAAGTGTAAATAACTGTGACTAAGACTTGTTACAGACTGCAATCTTAACTATTTTATTTATATATTGCACTCTTTTTCTCCCTTTATATCTTTGTGATTTATTTTTATACTCTCAAAATCATGATTTTAAGCACTTATGTTTAAATGATGCTACAGGTAGTATTACCAATAAATAAATTGTAAAACATACTGAAGGAGGATTATACAGAAGTTTCAAAAAAGTGTGGTTAATATTTCCTCTATGAAATTGTTTCCTTTCTGATATACTCCTAGAAATAGGGTGAAATAAAACTAGCTTGTTTACAGCCTACCTTATCAGCAAAGTGTTGAATGATGAAAGACGTGTTTGACATCCTCGGCTTTTCAAAGAGTGTGTTTTTGTTGACAAAATTATTATATAGCTTTTGAAGCCAGTTTTCATCTGTTCCATGAGGCAACTGTAAAAATGAGAAGGGAGATTTCCTTAACAAAACTCTTGTGGGCTCCACTGTTTTTCTAGAACAGCAAAACTGCTTACTATCAGTAAATGCTACCTAAATAACGTATCCTCAGTCAGTTAGGAGGCCTAATAGCAAAAAGGTTTTGTCTTTTAAGAATTGCCAGTGGAAAAAATAGTAAGACTGAGGATGTAGGTGTGGTGCATTCAACAAGAATACAAAGGAACAGAAAGGAAAGTGATATATATTTGTATCACAATTATTGACTTGGGGAATAACTGAATTCTAGAAATATTGATTGGAAGAGGATCATGGAGACTGCATAGAACAAATTCCTGCTCAAAGCAAGACTACCACCACCACTACAACAGACTTTCAGATGAACCCAAATCCTGAAAGTATCGAAGGAAGGGAACCCCACTGCATATGTAGTTAACCTGTTCTAGCACTACACTGCCCACACAGTGAAGAAATCTAGTTGTTGAGTTAGCTTCTTGGTAAGAATTTAGCTCTTGGTTCTTAATTTTCAAAAACAGAAACAAACAAGAATAAGTGGCTTACAATTAAAATCACAAAATAGAAAATATTATTGTTTACTTCATAATTAAAATGCTTTTCCCACTTAAAGGGGAGAAAATTAAGATTTATACACAAGCTCAAATTGTAAAAATCTTCCTATTTTTATACAAGCTCATAAATACAAGAATTTTCAAATTACCAAGCACTCTTCATCCAAAAGTTCTAAAACACCCATTTTAGCTTCAATAAGGTCAATAACAGGCTGGTTGTCATAAAAGTCTATTAAAGTCCATGGGATATCTTCCTTCATATATTCTTCTTGTTCAAGTTTAAAGACATGCTAGATATATGAAAATTAGGAAAACGTATGGTTATAATTAAGGAAACAAATACAGGCAATATATATATGGGCATGTGTGTGATTGCATACAGAACACGAAAATATGTTTTGTAGTACAGTATTTGTCTGTCTTGTCAGAAGTTTACATGTATATATACACATTTCTGTATGTGTATATATACATATAGAACTACACACAAAAAGAACTGTTACATGAAATGAACATACCAGGTTAAATTGCAGCTGTAGTTTTTCATTAGCATAATTGATGCAAAATTGTTCAAAACTGTTCACATCAAACGTTTCAAAGCTGAAACATGTCAAATAAGAAAAAAAAAAAAGATGATGCAATTGCACTGAAGAAAAAAAAAATCCCTTCACATTTAAATAGAAATCATAATATTCTTGTAAAACTTTGGATCTAATCTAATATTTCTAAGAAAATTAAATAGCCATAATAGTAACGATGCTGCTAAGACATTTCAAAATTTCCCTGCAGGCTAATGTTACCAGACATGACAGAGCTAGAAAATCCAGAGTTAAATCTAAAGGTGTCATACCAAAGTTAAATTTAACATCACTCACATATACACAAAAAATATTTATAGTTGCAGAACACTCATGCTACCCAGGAAGCAAAAGAAATTACATGACTAAGACTTTTTAGTATAAAAAAACCTTCCAGATTCATTAGCAACACAAATTAACAAGTGCCTTTTATCAACCTCACATAAAAGGCACTAAGTTAATCAATAGCAGAGCATTGACCTTACTGAAGCTTAACTAATTCATTTTTTTTCTAGAGACATTCTTACCCATAGATGTCCAAAACACCAATAAAAGTATGTTGTTTGCCAGTGAACTGCAAAGCTTGGTTAATTCTTTCCACAATAAAGTCAAATAAATGAGAATAGATCTTCTTTGCCAAAGCATCCCTTGCATTAACAGCTTGAGGTTTTGTCATTGGCTTTATTACAGTCTCTGAGGTAGTGATAATCTTTCGGTGACACAACCACTGTGTCATTTTGTCAAAGTTTAAATCCAGAAGTTCACAGAATATACTGAGATGACTGTCTTCCGGCTTTAAAGATAAATATTATTAGGTTACACTTAATAAATATTATTAGATTACATTTAATACCTTTAATGTTGTCTAGACAGTGAAATCCTAGCATAACTGGCATCAACCTGGGAGTTTTATTTTCTGTTCACTTACTCTGGCAAAATCTTAAGAGCTAAAGCAAGTAATAGTGGACAGAGCTACTGATACAGGAACGAAAACCTTAGACTGGGTGAGATACATTGGATAAAGATGTTGAAAGAAAAAGTAATTTTAGTCAATGGTCAGATGTCCTTGATTTTTGACTTGGACTGGGACACATTCTGAGCAGCTTTGACAATGCTGTTCCCTTTTTTCTGCAAACAGTCCCAAATTGCTCTTCTAACAGCTTTTGGACAGAAACAAGATTCAGATAAACATTCACTTTGTATACATACAAAGACAGGTAAATCTCTCAAGTTAAGTATACCAGATTTAATGCTGCTCTTGAGGCCCAAAATTTAGAAAAATACTGCTAAACGTCTTTTGGTAGAGAAAATAATAATAAAAAAAATGCTGTTTTCTCTGTGAGCTACTTCCTTACGCTGATGGATGATCTTTCATCTCCAACAGCTGTTATTTCCACATTGCCTAAGTGTAGGATCGCTGCCAGCATTTTAAAAATATCCATTTGAAAATCTTCCTTCAGACCTAAAAAAAAATATTCTTGATTATTTTAAAATTCAAAACCAGAATTACTTAAAATAGGACAATGTTGCATTACTTGCTTTGTTGTGTAGCCAGTAACTGTATAGCATCTCTGCAGACTACTGTGAAACCCCTTGGTTCTGCCTACTTTCTGCCTGTCTGATGCAATGAGATTAGACAAATCCCTGTATTCCCACAACTGCCAGCTAGAGTCTCCTTTGGCTTTCACACAAGCCACATTAGGGATAAGGAAGCTTCTAATTCCACTTCCTTCACAACACATTAGCTTAAGGGCTAAGCAGACTCCAGCCCTTAGCGATTTTGATCATTTATAATGAACGCTACTGGCTAACAGCCATTTGTTCTTGCCTAGCATTTTAAAACAGACCGAATGTGCAGAAGACTTGCTATGAAGGAAACAATTTTGACAATTACTACTAACTTTTTGGACATCTAAGAAACAATCCACCTTTGCCCATTTCAGAGAAAAACAAATTTTAAATGCATGTAGTAGATATTCCCAAGAAATTACCCAGTAAGGCAAATGTCTTCTGTGTCTCCACCATATTTGCTCTGTCATCAACTCCTTCAATAACTGTATTACCACCCATTCTTGTGTAGTTAAATTTTTCTGCACTTCCTAGAGATAAGAAGCAAAACTTGTAATGGTGGAAAATTCAGGACTGGGAATGCAGTGAGCTGAAGATACCCTTTTTCCGATGGAAATCCATGAGCCTAACTCAATTTAGTTGGCACAAATCAGTATTCCTAATGCCTAGCAATCTTAACAGGTGATCTAGCAAGCAAACAAGAACAAAGGTAAGTAAACATATAACTAAGGCCTAGTTCTTCCAGGTGGCATTAAAGCTGCTCTGTGGATAAATGAACCAAGCATCCAAATTGTCACTATGGTATCTGCCACTACAGAATTAGAATAATATTTTCAAATACACTTGATCATTCAGTACTCAAATTACAACCAATCTGCTCAAGTTCAAGCAGGATTACTAGCTAAGTGACTTAAAAATGCAAGTCCTGTAATAAGTCTGTGAGATTTATGCTATAAAGCACGTAACATCATAGCTTTTGAAAATTCATTCTTCAAAATACTGCATTACAAAGGTGAAGAGTAGGTTACTTTCTTGAGACCTACCCAATTTAAGATGCTGAAATTCAGGTTGCATAGCAGATGCGCACAACTGATAAAATATATGGTAATTTCTCTCATTCTCTGACTGTAAATGAAAGCAAAAAATACCATTACAGAATGAAAACCCACATAAAACAGAAGAACATTTGATATTCAGCTACTGTGAAGTGGTACTGATACTTGAAGGCTAAATTCCACTGCAACAGCATTTAGGAATTGTCCATTATTAAAAAGTCACACTTCTGACTTCAGCAAGAGCTTTGAAAGTGATAAATACAGTATACTTCCTTTCCATAAACGATATGCTGAGTTTTTTTTTTTTCCCCCAAGGCTGTTACTCTAATGATTTCTTCAACCTGAACAGCCATCTATGAATAACAACTGTCAAATACTGGAAGGAGCAACTGTGTAGGACTGCCAACTGAAACACTGAACTGTGGTAACTCAGAAAACTCTCTTTTATATACCATCTTTCAGACAGCAGAAATATAGAACTATTTTTTCATAGTACTTAAAAAGTTACAATACTACTAAAACATTACTAAAACTTTGTAAAAAAAAAAGCTTTGTAAAACTACTTTCTTATTATAATGATCATATCTGGCACTGTAATGGGTCACATCCAATAATCCCTGGCATTGTAAGATTTCAGCCAGTTTTTTTACCCTACATATGCTTTTCCTTTCCAGATACAATTGGCATGTGACACTATTTTGACTGACATTGACAGATTTCTCAAATACTTATTGCACTCATCTTGGGGAATCATTCCTCAAATATGTTTTCCACTTAACATAAGGAAGAACCTGGAAAAAATCAGTCCTGTGTTCTAAATGAGATTAGCTCCTCTGAAAAAAGGAAATCAAATGCTTATTAGATGTACTATGCAGAATTTCACATAACTATCTTCTATTTTCGTATTTTCTACATGCAACTAGCAAAGTTAAAGGATAACATATTAATGGCTACGCTCGCTTTGATTGTTTTTAACTTTATTTCACGTACCTGAAAGACAACTCTAGATTTCTCAAGCAGGTATGTTCTCATGTTGGCTCCAATGATTCGGTAGCTCTGATCAAAACTGATTTCAGTGTATTTTCCAAATCGACTGCTATTGTCATTCCGTGTGGTTTTTGCATTGCCGACAGCCTACAAAAATGAAAAACTTTCAGAATTTGTTTTACTAGCATCTTTCATCAAGTTCCTAAATTCTTATTTGCTCAAGAATCCATTTCTGCATTCAACTGTTTTCAATGAAGAAGCAGAGAAATTACATTCTCCCACCATAGGGAACCTTAACCATTTTCTACTCTCATTAATAAAAGCCAACAACTTGTTCACTATTTTTCTCCTATCATCTAATTAACAGGACGTGGTCAGATAAAACTTTTGCAAACTGGTTCCTCCAGAGGGCTTTTGGCAGATGATGCAGAACCCTGGTGTTCCTGAATCCGACCACCTTTTTCCATCGGGAACATTCAGAGGCTAAATTTCTAATTTAGTTATTTAGTTATTTATTAATAGTTATTTAGTTAAGTCAGTTATTTATTTAGTCAGTCAGCTAAAATGCCCCCTAATGATTTCAAACAAAGACATTCAGCTGCTCTCGGAATTCTTCCCTTGACAGACTTGACAGTTATTCTCTGAAATTTACCTCGGTTATTGGATTGGATGCCAATACTTTATCCTCCACGTGTGCATTGCTGGTAGACTTACTCACAGTGGCAAAGTATCTCATAGCGTATCTTGCAGACACAGTCTTTCCAGCTCCTGATTCTCCACTTACTATAATAGACTGATTCTTGTTATTTCTAAAACCAAGTAATTAGACAGTTTAAATCAGATGTGTCTAAAATGTATGCATATATATAAAGATATGTAAATAGATGTAAGAATTATACATATGAAACAAATACATGAAAACACAACCGTGGTGAACGTGTATCAGCTCCACCTTTCATCCGTTCTTTCAGTCCTCTTTGGTTGTAACATGACATCTCTAGGCTGATGTCATTGCTACTCATGCAGCTAAAACAATGTTTTATCAAAAATGAAAAAAGTTATGAGTTATATAAATTCCTCAGCTGGTTAAGTACTTACTCCTTCTCTAGTTACCCATATAAAGGTATTCATAATAGCCAAAGGTAAATACGGTTAATTCAAATTCCAATCAACACTGACTGCCACAAGACTTTAAGTGGTATTTATGGACGTTAAACAACATACTGAACCTTGCCATTTGCTTGTATGCTTCTTCTGCCACAGCAAATATATGAGGATCCATGTCCCCCATGTTTTGTCCACTATATGCATGGATAATAGCATCTCCATATATTGGCAACTGCTTATAGGGGTTTATTGCAACCAAAATTATTCCTATAACCAAGCACATAAAACAGAGGTTAGTGCAATGAAAACTGGCAATGACAGTTAAACTGATTCAAGGTAGCAATGTTTTCTAAACTAGGTAAAATATACTGATCAACAGACAGGTGAATACGCATGTAAAACCTCCAATGAATTAGAAGACATTCGAGGGAAACATCACTCACATCATCCTGCAAACTAATCCAAGATTACTTTTTTATTTTAAATTTTTTAAAACCTTGCATTTGACTTTGCTTACCACTATAGGTGTAGATAAGCTTAGACTCCACAAAACGAACTTTGAGATTGTGTAGCACAGCTGGTTCATGGAGGTAACTAAGTGCAGTGAGATCATTTTCACCAACAAGAATGTCGGGATTTCGTAGAGGTGGCAAAGCAGCTGGATCAACAGGGTAATTAAGTTCCTGACAACAAAAAAGACTTGAAATATCACAAAATTAACACATTATGTCTGTATAAATACAAATTGATCTATCTTTACATGAAGTTACAGGGTTGATGGAGCACTGTCTGATTTTGTATTTAATCAATTCCATACATCTCACTGAACTTAAGGGACTAGAGCTCATGAAAACAAGATGGTGATCTTCTTTTCATTAAAAAGAAAGGTACATTATCTAATACTTTTCTTTACAGAATAGGAATGAAAAAATATATGGAAATACTATTTTCAAAATATTACTTCAGTAAGGAACACTGATAACAAAATTAACAAATCTCAGATAAAGCAATAATTTTAGTGAAAAAAATGCAACAGCTACCTCTGTGAGAGATATACATACCTTGCTCTTCTGATTTACTTCAATAATGAGTTTCACTGCTCATTTCAAAAGCGATCTTTCTACATCAACATAAATCTCATAAACTAACATGATACACACGGCAGAAGTACATACATTTTGAGCTGTTACAGCTATTTAATGTACAGATTTCAAAAAGTTATAATTCTGGTCACTGCAGAGTTATCATAATTCTGCACAGTTATCATAAAGGAATATATAGAAAATTCATTTATACTTCGTGACATTGAGTCCTATGTTGCTACATAAACTTATCTCAGCAAACCCCACGGTAATTAAGGCTTTTCTCCTTACAGTTCCATCTTCTAATTGCACGTGGAGAAAACGGTCTCCAGCTTTGTAGTTTTTTGTGATTTCTGCAGACTGCCAAACTTCTTCATTATCAGGGATCCAAACCCTGTTGTACTGCAACAGAAAAAAAAGATAACAGTTGGTCTAAATATTATCATAAAGCAAGACTATAAAAAAGATAGTTTTCAAAAAGTCAAGTGCAACCTAAATGCTGAAGTGTATGCCAGGGGTCTCTGGGATTATTCTTAGCTCTGACACTTTCATTGGGGTGTAGTTTTGTGCTTTAGTGGCTCGTTGAGGAAAAAAAAAAAAAAAAGAGACAACAGACAATCTCAGATACACTTGTTCTACTCCTGTTTAGCATAAAGTCTGCAGAACAGCACTTAGAGCAGTAACTGAACAATGGCCAGGCTCTTCAAACCCTCTATAAAGAATAAAACACTCTTACAGCACAGCCTTGACTCTTAGGAGAATTCAAATGAGCAAGCAAGTACCAAAGAAAGTATCTCATTTAGTAGAACTTAGGCAATCACTTCCTTGAATTCAAATACAGGATACTGAATTTAGGAATCATTTTGCCATAGGTACAAATATATACACAAGGAAGAGGCTACACAGTTACCTTTCTTCTAACAGGACCAAAATGTAACTTCCCAATAACACCCTCCCCTGTTCTAGGGTGAACTTCAAACACTGCTGGCAGGTTGTTTTCTTCACAAGCAATCAGCTGCCTTAGCTGCAATCATTCCCAGTAAGAACCTTTAGCTCTGTCTCAGGAAGAAAACACCATTCTTGAAAGCACTTACTTCCAGTGGAAGCAGATAAATCTTAATTTCCTTATAGGTATTTGGAGAATGGAAACAAGAGAATTACTTCTAGCCTTCTGAAGCGTGGTTATGTAAACGTAAATTATGTTGTACAAGCCACCCAGTTTTCCTATCTTGAAGTTAAAATGCTAAAACATTAGCAATATCTTTCAGTTCTCTGCCCAAGAACGTATAGGAAACAGCATTCCTTAGGATATAACAGCTGGAAGCCTTAGTAAGTCAGGAATTTCTTCACTGATGTGGAGTTGTCCTTCTCTTCCTGCCATGGTCTAACAAAGCAGCAGCATCTCTAAAAGACCCCCTAAAACATTACCTGTTTATCAATAGAGACTGTTTTTAATAACACTGAAATCACCTCTATTCAGAAATTGGCAGTTTGAAGCCATTTCTGACGTGTCAAAGTATTTTTGCACTGTATTGCCTATATCTCAGGTGGCAATGGAGATGACACTGAAGACCGGGCTTGAATGCAAGAAGAGGGCAGGAGTAAGGACAGGGATGTCAAGGGAGAAAAAAAGCATGAAAATCACCAGTACATACTGTACCGAGTTTCTTGTGGGCCCTCTCTCCTCTCGTTTGTGATTTAGCAACATCAGAGGGCACAGAACCATTCAGTCCCTACTCTCGCAAGCAACCACGTCATATAATCTTGTATCAGAGTCTGTTTTGATAGCCAGAAACATTAATTTAATTCTCCTATCCTAACTATACGCATGGCCAGCTTATACCAGCTGTTTAAATAAGCCCATGACAGTTGCTGCAGCTTCTTACTTGAAAAAATTAACATTAGACAAGGATTTCATGAGGTGTTAGCATGCCCCCAGATACCTCAGAGACTCTTAAACCTTTTCATTTTGTTGTTTCAGCTGTTACTTTTTGCAGAAATGACTTTTCGCCCTCGACTTTGGGGGAAGCCTCGGCAGCCCCTGCAGATCCTCAAGACATGGCGGCCTCCAGCCCAAGGACCCTCCTGAATGAATTCTGTGTCGTTCCTGAACAGCGTTGATTTCCTGGCCTTTAAAAATACATATCTGTTCACAGCTGTTAAATGGAATTCTTTATTTGCTGTTATTCTGTAGGTCAAGAATCTAACAACCAAATTACCTCAGAACACAGCACGTTCCCATGTAAGTGAGTGAACTACAGCAGGACATAGTCAAGAAAGGGACAGAAAAAGGCATGTGATTGAAGCACTTGTTCTTCAGAAAAAGTCCCAGGAGCCTCCATTGGCAAATGTACCCAGCCTACCACAGCTCGGTTTCTCCAAACCCTGCCTTACAAGTAAACACAAGGGACTGAGCTCATTTTCGTATCAAGTTACACCCACACTCCTTCCTCCCCGTCACCTGTGTAACTTTCCTCCCAGTTTACAAAAATGCGTGTTCTTGCAGCTGCTCAGCGTGGTGTTAGTACAAACAGACAACCAAAAACCACGGCAGCAAAAGGCCAAATCGACGTTAGCATGGCATCTAGTTTTGTGACAGAAGAGACAGGTCTGTAAGTCAGCAATAGGCACATGGTTTTTGCTATTTAAGGCTCAGCAAACAGCTTATACGTTGTGATGCTGTGCCGACCACTGGAAAAGTGGGAAACATGCAAAAAATACACCGGCTGCGTTCAGGAGCAAGAATCTTTGTTTTAGTTCCCAAATCTGTCTAACATATTAAGTACTTGCACAAAAACGAACACTCTGGAATTGAGTGACCAGGAAACTGCTGTTACGCTTAAGAATTGCCCAAGAGCAGGTCAGCGCTTCTGAGCCCTACACCCACACAGCATTACAAGTCACAGAAAATAAGTGGTTTTCTAACAGATATAGAAAAAGAAACACCATGTTTTCCAGGGTGTCCTGGGGTTTTACAGCCTATTAGCTTTAGTTCTCTATGGACACAGGCGGCTCGCAGCCGGCCACCCCTCAGCCGGCGGGCGGGCTCCGAGCCCCGGCCCTGCCCAGGCAACCGGCAGCGAGCCCCCGCTTTCCCTCAGAGCCGCGTTAAGGCCGAAATTGATCAGTTCCTGTTTAAGAGCTGCTGATGTTATTCCTTCTGTGCTGAATCACAACTTGATCTGCCTCCGTGCCGTACCCACACGAAGATAACGCGTCAGGTCCCAAAGCGTCGAACTTTCAGGGGAAATAAGTTTTGATAGACGCGCAGCTGTGAAACTCCGGGGAGCTTCGCAGTCGTCGCCCGGCCCGACCCAGCCTCCCCTTCCCCTTCCCCTTCCCATGGCGGCAGCCCCCCCCCAGGGCGGCCTCGGCCCCCAGCACAGCAGCCATAGCCCCCCCGTCATGGCGGCCGCGCGCTCACCTGCGTGTAGAGCTCGGCCAGCGCCATGGGCAACCCGGCCCCCGGCCCGGCCCCGGCCCCGGCTCCGCCGCCGCTCCGCGCCGCCACCGGGCACAGACGCGCTGCGGCCGGTCCCGCCGGGGACAGGTGGCCGCGGCGCCACGGCCCGCCCCCGGCCAGCGCCCCCGGGCCGGATCCTGGCCCTGCCCCGGGCCGGGCGCGGTCCTGGCCCGGGGTGAAGGCGGCTCCCCGCCGCCCGCAGCAGGGCGTTTGCTTCAGGCGTTGCAAGCGCCTGAGCTGCGCTCAGCACCTGAGGGCGCTCCCCGGAGCCGAGGAGGCCGGGGCAGCCGTCCCTGTGCCCCCTCCAGGACGGGGCGTCCGTGGTCTGGTCACTAACAGCTGCTTGAGTTAGCGCTGAACAAGTTGGAGCGCTATTAAATACGTGTGTGGGTGTTGCAGGGGGGAAGTTCACACGGCAGCTCTTTATTTGTGCAGGTATGTAAGTATAGTGGGGATGAGCAGTAGGCTCGATGATTACATACACGGGTGCAGGCCTTTAACTGCTGCTAGGCAAAGCTAGCATCTTGGATACGTCTTTGGGATTAAGAATAACAAACTGTCTAGAAACCAGAGGGATCATGAGGGCAGCCGGTCCTGACTAAGAAGAAAAGAATGGGAATACTAAGCACTTTGCTATAAAATACCATGAAGGAGTTTCTCTAACAAACTCAGAATATGATTAAAAAAAAACACCCTCAGAAAACATTTAATAATCTTAGGGCACTAACAGGTACTACACTTAAATATTATTTATGAGAAAGAAGATTTGAATAAATACAGTACCTTGTTTTGGCAGCTAGAAATAGTCTCAGAGGTCCACCACTCCTCCCTTCCTGCCTGACGCTGTAGAACTTTCATGGCACAATCAGATTGTAGCAAACTACAAATCTTACATCTTATTTTAATAATACTTGGTAAAATATTTAGTTTAAAATATCCTGTTATATCAAACAAAATAATTTCAAATATGCCCCACAATTTATGACATGCTGTCAACATGGGGATAGGTGTTCATATACAGAATCCTCAGATTTTAACCAGCTACCTTCACAGTCAACAATGTTAGCACAGAGCTTATAAATTCTAGCTGAGGTTAAGAACTTGTGATGTTTCTGTATTTCCATACAGGTGTTTTTGATTGCGGGGTCACCATTTGCAGAGATCATAGATTTGGGCTAACACAGTGTAGTTCAATCAGTTATCTTGGGCAATGTACCCAAATCAATTCTTAATACACTCAAGTGGCCAAAGCAGGGCAAAGCAACAGAAATAATGAAGCAGATCTTTAACAGCTCCTAGAGTTATTCCAGAAAAGAAGGAGATGAAAGACTGTGTTTTTCAACTACCCAGAGCCTTGGCCGAGAAGACTGGCCCCTAGAATTCACCTAACAGTGGGTACCAGACAGAAAGCCTCCTCCAAGAGGAGGCTGAGGACAAAAGACAAGATAGTAAGCCATTTAGTGCAAAGAAAGTCCAAAGCTCAGTCAAAAGCTTGACAGCCACATATCTAAGTATTCAAAACAAACAAACAAACGAAACAGAAACAAAGAAAATCTTACAGCTGTGTTTTTATTTGGACATTTTCCAGTGATAGCTATTAGGCTACAGTTCTTATGATGCATACATTTACTAAGTACAACATCAGACACTACAACAGATCAGAGCTCAGGTCATTCTGACAATGTTTTGGTTTTCATCTACGTACTGTGGTGGTATTGAGTGAAAATCTATGTTTAAAGGCTTTTATTTACCAGATGACGTATCAGCATCTTAAAAAAATGTTTACTTAGAGTACTCATACGGTATTTGAAATGTGTTCAGTTTAAATCACAAATTACACAGACCTTCAAATTGCAAATGCTGGTGTTTCCAAGTTGGGAACAAATGTTACCGGGTATCAATCTGCTTTTCAACATTGAAGTTGATCCTGCTTTTTTCCTGTGATAGGTAAAACAGATTCATTACATTTAACGGACTTCAGCACTTTCATGTTCCACCCCAGACTGAGAAGCAATTTTTTTCGAAATTTGAATAGAAGACTATGTCCTAAATGTCAGAATAAAATGGTCACTGGAATAAAAATACACCAAACTGAATGAGGTAATTGTGCAAAATCTCTAGAATAACTGTCTATAATTCTAAGGGGTCTTTGACAAGTATTTTTCCAGCATCTGATAGAATCTATTATAGCAATAGATAATAAATTAAAATATAAAAGATATATCCACATTAAAAGAGCATAACCATGATTCAAAGGAAAAAAAAAAAGTTGTTAAAATAATTCTGCATTATAATTCCATGGTTAAAGAGATATTATTAGTCCTAAGGTGAAGGATATATTATACACTGACACTAAAATTTTACTTCTGAAAAGTGCATGTAAAATACTGCCATGTGAAATATTAGATGAATTACCAACTGCACATCTACTTCAACTTAAAAATATTTTCCTTTAAAACATGTCAAGCAGCAGATACTTTTAATGTGATATAAAAGTAATACCAGTCAAACCACTGAGTTTAAGGATAATACCTATAAATTACTAAACACTACTTTTTTAAGGAAAAGAGATACAGTAAGGCTTTTTACAGGTAAACGGACTTCAAAAATAAACAAAAATACATTTAGGCATACATTTTAATACACTAATGCTTACATAGTGGATACACTTCCTGATCTACAGTATGAACATACTGTAATGCTATTTTTTTGTTTTTCAATAGGAGAAAAATGCTGTAGGTCAACATGTTCTCACTTATTTTCCTTCCTAACCATGTTCCTGAAAGTGAAGGCCTTCCCCTTACATACTCTCAAATACAGTACCCCTAAAAGTCTGAAAACTACTATACCCCACCATTCTTACTTTATACCTTATTTGGAGCCACTCATAGTTTCAAAAATTAAGTAATATTAAAAAAAAAAAAAAAAAAAAGTATTTGGTGTACCACACCCAGAAAGACAATCTAAATCGTAAGTAAGGATCATTCGAAATATATATGCGATGCCACACTAGGTTCTTGCAAGTGTCAGCATGGTCCATCAAATGTAATGTGGGGCACACACATTTGAAAGTAAGACAACATGAGCATCTTAAAATGATACTTACAAAGTTTGGGTTGTCTTTATTATTGATTTTAGCAACCATATAAACAGTATCTCTACCTCTGAAGAGAAACACAACTGAAACATTTTTGTCTGCTTTACAGCAACATTTTTTTCTGTGAGTTTGCAGGCAAATAGCTAAGTACCAAATAGTCTAATAGTGTACCTCTAGATTTTTTCTCAGTATTTTAAAAGAAATTGTTAAATTGCTAATTTTTATATTGTATAAAAAATATTGCACAATGTAACCGAGTAAAGTGTGTGACTTTTTTTTCCATGTGTTATTTGAGCCATACACCACAAACTATGTTTTAAAGATCAGAATTGGAACCTTACGGAAGGCCCTTGCCCTTACATTGCACATTGTGAAACGTGCGTTCTATAAACCAGATGCAAGGCGTGTGAGACAGAAAAATCTTTCTGGTAAGCTGTGTAATACCCAAAGTACCTCAGTTTCTCATTACGCACTCTGGATCTCCAACCATTACATCAGTATGTGTCATGGTCAAATGACAGCAGCATAGTCAAAACTTACTTAGCATTTTTGTAAGCCAGTCTTTCTAAGAACATGAGCCTTGGGCTACTGCAGAAATTTTCTGTTAAAGGTTTTCTTCTGAAATACATGTATGAAGGAATAGTTTATTTTTTAAACTTTTTTTTGAAGTGGCAACAAAACACATTATACTGAAAATACACACATCCCTGGGGTCTACAAACAAAGAAAAACATTGGACAGACTGCAAAATCTAAATAAATACAAAAATCATGACTGATTTCTGATAATTTGATTCAAGATTTTGTATTCTTAGATAACTATTAAAAAAAAACAAAAACAACACAATAACTAAACATGTAATTTCCAGTGTGCTACTTGTGCTTAGTTACCATTTTCCTTTACAGGTGATATTTGATAACATTTGCAAAAATCCAGTTAGAATAACAGACTGCATTGGACTGTAAATAAGGTTGACAACAAAAAAATGAAATACCTTATTTTTAGTGCCTAGTATGATACTGTCGTATGTTTAGAAGAGCACAATATGCAGCAGCAATTTAATATGCTTGGTAAACCACAGTACTAACAAATGAACACCTATGTTATAGCATATAGTAAGCTATACGACTTATCACTAGAATTTATGTCAAACTGACATAAATAAGGAAGTGGTTTAAGAAATCATTTTATATATTGCCAGTTTTTGCTTCTCCATTCCAGTCTTTACAAATTAAATGTAACAGGCTCCCAAGTAACTGTGTATGCTACTACAAAATGCCTTACTTCTGAATTTTCCATGGTCAGGACTGTGACTGTCCCTATTGGTCCCTGCCTATGAGAAGGTTACATACGGAGTTTAATTTACACTATTTAAATATGTTACTAAAGATCTAAAAATGTCTCTAGACAGCTGAAGACACAATTTTTGTCCAAGCCCGATTTCCATGTTCTGGAAATCTATGAATCAGTAATGTCCCCATAAATGTAATGACTGAACACAAATGTACAACTTTCTATTAGCCTTCAATCTGTGGTGCTGCTGTGTAGTTTTCCAGCTACTTTTACTACAGATCTGGGCATATACAGACTGTTTGTTCAAAATTGTGTTTTCAGTAGCTCACTGTGTTTTAATGGGTAATGATATCAGGCAACCGATTCTCCATCTAACACTGACAGCACATCCTTGGAATCAGACACGAGATATGAAGCCCAGCCCCAAGCTGGCTGGGATCTGGATGGTTTCTAATGCCAGAGAGGATGGATTAAATGGAAAAGTAACAGGAAAGATGTGTTTAGCATCCATGAGCAATTGAGGAGAGTCCTTCCTGTCTCGCAGACGCAGCTGCAAAGATAAGAAAGCGATTACATTAGCATTTAACCCCCTTCATTGACAATAATCATCTTCTGATAAGGTAGTACTTCACCTGTGTTTACAGATACATGCGTGTGGTAACTTGACCTGGAACGTTGCTAACACTTGCACCATTAAACTGCAGTTACATTTGCCATTTTTAATTTTGCGTATCTTCCCCTTATAATGTAATCTGAAAATATTTAGAGTCTTTGCAAAAGGAAGAAGTTAAGCACTTTCTGGCAACCAGTAAGTAGAATAATAGTTTTATCTCAGTTCTATCTTCCCAGTCTCCCTTAGCCTGCTACCAATGTACCCAGATTCCAAACAAACAAGAAAAATCATCTTTGTTTCTTTACTTTTGTTCTAATTGCTGATTTTCTTTGGACTATTCAGAATATTTAATTTTTATTAAGATATATTAAATTAAAAGAGATAAATGAAGAACTTGGGAATGCTTATAGGCCTCAGTTTTCAAAGCAGTTGGAAACTCTCATGCAGACACAGGTCTGACAGAAGTAATTTAGAAATTTAGAAGCATTTAGAAAGCAAGAAAGAAGCATTCAGAAATGTTACCAATTGAAAAGTGGGCATCAAAAAGTGTTTAGAATCACTGAATATCCTGAGTTCGAAGGGACCCACAGGAATTGAGTCCATCTCCTAGCTCCACAAGCGACCACCCAAAAACCTGACCATCTGTCTGAGAGCATTGGCCAGAGGCTTCTTGAACTCTGGCAGGCTCAGTGCCGTGACCGCTGCCCTGGGGAGTCTGTCCCAGTGCCCGACCACACTCTTGGTGAAGAACCTTTTCCTGACACCCAGCCTGACCCTCCCCTGCCCCAGCTCCATGCCGTTCCCTCGGGTCCTGTCACTGTCCCCAGAGAGCAGAGCTCAGCGCCTGCCCCTCCGCTCCCCTCGTGAGGGAGCTGCAGGCCGCCATGAGGCCTCCCCTCAGCCTGCTCTGTTCTTGGCTCAACAAACAAAGGAACCTCAGCCACTCCTCATATATATCTTCCTCTCTAGACCCTTCAAAATCTTCATAGCCCTTCTTTGGACACTCTCTAATAGTTGTATTGTATTCTTATATTGTGGCACCCAAAATCGCACACAATGCTCAAGGTGAGGCCTCACCAGCACAGAGCAGAACGGGACAATTCCTTCCCTTGACCGACTAGCAATGCTGTGCCTGATGCACCCCAGGGTACGCTTGGCCCTCCCGGCTGCCAGGGCACTCTGCTGGCTCATATTCAACTTGAATCCCATATCCCTTTCTGCGGGGCTGCTCTCCAGCCTCTTATCCTCTAGTCTGTTCATATAGCCAGGATCGCCCCCTCCCAGGGGCAGAATCTGGCACAGTTTACATATAGACACATAACCACAAAAACCTCTCACCCTTCTGGAAAAGTCATACATACTGAGAGAAACTAACAATTTCTTGCAAGTCTGGAGGCAGTAAATTGTGATTGCTTAAGATTTACAGGCTGACATCACCTTTTCAGCATAGAAAAAATATGTCTAAAAAGCCTTATTTACTTCAGATTCCTCAGTGTGTTTCAGGATACGGCCTGTTTTGGCTCATCGAAGGGTTTATTACAGATAGCTACATGGTTTTTAATGAAAAGATATAGCCATACCTGTATTGTACGGATAAAAGATACCAAGACTCTCTCTTCAAATTCATTAACTGGAGTATACAAATTCAGTACTTTTACAATCTGTGAAGGAAAACAATTCTTAGTTTCATAATACTAATAAACCTGTGGGTTACAAATATATGGTTACCAGTATATATATTTTTTAATTATCTGTTTTAAAAGGAAAATTCTTTTCAAGCTTTTTTTTTCCTTTATTGATTCATGCAGAATTTCATTATCTGCTTAATGCTATGTTATAAGTCTGCCTCCTCCAGAACATGTGTTCTCTGGAGGTGGAAACTCCAATTTTTACACTTGTGAGGAAAACACCCAGCTATGGAAAAATCAGATTATAAATAGCTAATGGCGTTCCTACATACCCTGGAAACGTTGCATTTCTCTCCCTAGTTTTGACTCTCTAATTATGACTTTCTGGAGCTTTCATTCAAGAGAATCTTATGACTTCAATGTTTTTTTCAAGAGTGAGCTATTTCCCTAAAAGCAGGACTATAGCCACTAGAAGAAAGAACTGCAAAAACAAAGACTTTAAATAATATGGGTTAAACATCTAAAACAAAAATAAGACACCTGAAGTATGTGGAATTCTAAGTTCTTCCATTACAGAACTAAATTAGTGAATTATTAAATCAAAACAGCTGTAAAAGTGCTCACAACAGTGTGATAGAAATGGATAAATTTAAATTTGTTCCTTTTCCTGATGGGAATGTTCACCCTAAGATGCTTGGATCCAGTTATTCTGTAAAAACTCTATGCAAGTGTAGCACAGTTTAAAAAAAATGCATCTCATCTTTACAAAAACCTGAGCTTTCATACACAGAATTATTCAGCTGTGCTGGTTACTGATATACACTTGGTTCAGCCTTTCTGAGGCTAATGGGTACAGGAACTTAACAATTTTGTTTGCAGACCCTGAGACAACAGCTCTGTCTGAATTGTCCATTAACTTAACTGGATGCTAACTCAGATGGTAGAAATATAATTTCCTAGTATCCTTGGCAAAGTTGCCTGGAGTACAGAGATGTCAGTGAAAAGTTTTCTCTGAGGATTTTTGCAGACTAAGAGACTATGTGTAAGTACAACAAACTGCACGGTGTATTGAGCTTCTTCTCATTTAGTCAAAACTTATCTTGAACATCAGACCTCAGAAAAAGATCTGGTCCTTTTTTTTTAACCCTTCCATTTTAATCTCTTCAGTTGTAGTAACTCAAAGTCAGAGAAGTTTGATGCATGTGTGACAGCAATGCAGGCAGCCCTAGCAAACACTGACAGAGCAGAGGAACTGCTAAAATGTGACAGCCAAAAAGATGACCAATGAGAGTTTGGTTACCTGGGCAGTAGTCAGTGCGTTGCACATTGAACAAATGGCTTCTGCATCTTCATCTGTTTTCTTTTTTACTTGCAACAACTGTGCAGCCTGAATGAGGGGCTCCAGTGTTTCTTTAGCCCCACTATTCATCAAATTTTTATCACGTAGCCATTCTTCAAGTTGACTCACATTGTATCTGTACAAAGAGTTAAGAATACCAAGACATTAATGATTAATTACTGCTAAATTGAAAGCATGTGCAATTTCTCTTTCACAGTGTTCGCCCTTTGTCTTCATATGCTTTTCCTTCACATCAGTGATTTCCCATGATCTTGTCTTCACACTATCTCCCTTTGATTAAGGCAGGAAATTCTGAGTTTCAAAACAGTTAGAAACTGTGGCCAAAGACTTTCACTTCCACCTTTCCCTGGTTTTGTTCCTGTTAATCACAGAAATGTGACAAGTAAAGGCAAATGAAATTTTGCCAGAAATGTACAGTGATGCTTTTCGTGGTTCCCTGAGTGAGTGGAATGCCTTTGCTAAATTTCCTGGCACACTCCAGTAGAATGCATTGGGCAACTGATGCCAAATGTAGGAATAGTCTAAGATGGCTTTACAACAGCAAGGAGCAAATTACAGTATAGATGAACACAACAGGTATCCACAGAGCCACCAACATAAAAGAATGCAGCAGGCACAGTTGTCATTACTGTCTAAGACCTGAGAAAGCAAGTATCAACACTTCAGCTTCAGCTCGGATCCCCCCTGCATGACAAAATACTTTTGTTCTGTTTTTATCAATGTTTCCTTGAAAGCTAGGTAGGGTCTAGCCTACATCAGCCAAGCTCGTTTTAACCGAACCCCTTAAAATCAGTTTAAACAGCATCCACAACTGTTTGCATGTGAAAGAAAAAAAAATACTCAAAGCATATCTGCTATTCCCTCAAAACTTCAGCAGTGTCAAGAACACACAGAGATTTTCAGCACTACATTCAAGAACAGTATGGCAGAAGCTCTCCCACCTTATCTGCATTCCTTTGCTCCATGAGCACATGTCCTTGCGCAGAAGAAGGTTATTGAGTGTTACAGCCCCAATGATGTAGAACATCTGCTTGACAACCTGTTTGATGAGCTCTGGATCCATTCCATGCTGACACATCACTGAATGGAAAGAATTCAGCTGCCGAATAATGGAGTCCAAAGTGTAGGTTCCTTCATCAGCAATGCTGGATGTTCTCTTCCGCAGCCCTGTTGGTTTCACCCCTGAGACCCCCTGGATAGTCTCATGCTCCAGCATTCCTGAAACTGCATTTGATTGACAGCGTTAAGATAATGAATGCAAATCATTTATGTGGAAGCATGCTGTGCAAAACAGCAAAACTTAGTATTTACACAGAAAGAGCATGCTGGGCTTTCTGCCAACCACACTATCATAATTTCCAGCAGTTTTCTTAGTGTCCTACTGTGATAACTAATCAAATAATAACACGTATCACACTACTATGTTTTGCAAAATCTAAGCTTAGAGGGTTTTACAAAGATTCCAGTATGTGTATTTGAATGGAAGGTCTAACTGTAGCTCAACAAAATGCTTTTTTCCTCCACATCATCATATAAGCAGCAGTGTCAGCAAACCAAGAGATGTTCCATTCTTCTAAATGGTATGGTCAGAAACCATAACGAAAATTTGTGAGAGAACTGTCTGACAGGAAAAACTAAAAGTACTTTTAATAAATGCAAGCTTCTTTGAATGCAAGCTTCACCCCTGCTAGCTCTTTCATTGCTAATAGTTGTCTATCATGACAGACAGCCATTTTTTCCTCCGTATCCATTTTGAGTTCTCATGTAATTTAAAGACCAATTTTTCCAAAAGTTATTTCCCAATACACAAGTGTCAGACAGTCCTAGCAGTGGTTTCTTCTTGAAAATACATGATTTATGACAAGCATCAATAATGTAAATTGATTTATTCTGCTAATGCCAGAAGAACAAGACACAGTTTAGTTTTTCCTCTAATCCAAGCTATTCACTGTAGTCCTTGTCATCTATAAACAGAATACCACAAGAACTATTAATAAAATTGTACCATTTATGAAGAAATATCAGATACAGCGTATCACTACCATCACAGTTGTCTTTTTGGTACTACTGTGTGAGGTTTAAGGAGTTCAGCTTTGCCTTACCAATCATTGGTTGCAGAATGTTTTCCAACACTCGGACAAGTTGTTGGTAGATCTGAATAGCCAAGTCACTCAGTACTTGTCTGTATTCAGCTAAGTCAAAATTAGTGAGGCAGTGCTCATTCTGACGAGGTGTATTATGCTTCATAAACCCCTGAATAAAATAACAGAAATAAATGCTTCAACAGAATAACAGAAAAAAATCACACAAAAACAGTATTTATATGTGTTCATGCAACTGACAAATAACACTTTCAAATAATAGCCGCAGCCCCTAAAAACTCTAATTTGGAAATTCTCATTGCACCTAATACTAGGATTTGATTTTCAGTTCTGACTTATGCAATGTCTGCTTCCTTGATGCGAAACTTCGAGTATCTGACAAAGTAATAAACTCTGCCAGCCTTCTGGCTGGTAAGACCCTTCCCTCCCACTCCAACATGGGCGTTCTCACCTGGCCATTTATAGTCAAAATCCCATCTAGGTTTGAAGAAGGAATATGATATATCATAGCTGCCAAACTTAAAATGGCCTGCTATACCATGGTTAAAGAGATTAATATAGGCTTTTTATAGGAATTTTAGTGAATCATTACCAAACATCATAATGGTAGCAAATAGATTCTTCTACTTAACCTGGGTTAGCACCTTCAAGAGTCCAATGCCATCTAACCTGTAGCGTCCTAGCCCGCAATAAAGTGAAACTGGAATAATTTTATCTCCTAGTGCTTTCCAATGACATCATCACCATCATTCCAGAAAGTGTAGCTGTTTTAAGAAGCTTTGACTAAATTTTGAGATATTTCAGGATTTTGTCAAAGTGTAGTGCTCACAACAGTACTGTAGAGCAAAAGAAAAGAGAGTAGGAGCACTGCTTACCTCTTCTCCACTATATTGTTTCAAACAGTGCAAAAATCGGCAGGTGTTGGATAGCCAGAATGACACCGTTTCAAAGTCATCACCTCTTTTCTGAAGATAAAAACAAACATTTCAGCAAAGACTGATAAGGGGAGTAAAATAATAAAATGTTAGACAAACACTTAAAATCCATTTTCTTGTAGCTACTCAGATTCTGATGTTTTGTAAAACTGTATTTCAGTGACATACTAGAAAAGCAAGTTTTCTGACAAAGTACTATTAAAACACCCTGTTTTTACAAAACCATTCTTAACTGCTCTGTGTAGAAATCACTGAGCAATGCAACTGTGTGCTGGACGAGTGAACGGTGAGGTGGACTGAGAGCTGTCTGAATGGCATGTCTCACAGGGCTGCAATCAGTGATGGAGTCTAGTTGGAGGCATGTAGCTAGTGGTGTCCCCCAGGGGTTAATACTGTGTCCAGTATTGTTTAACGTTTCCATCAATAATTTGGATGAAGGGATAGCATTCCTCCTCAGCAAGTCTAGTGATGATACAGAACTGAGAGGAGTGGCTGACAACCCCATAGTGCTGTGCTGCTGTTCAGAAGCATCTTGACAGGCTGGAGAGATGGGCACAGAGGAACCCCTTGAAATTCAACAGAGGCAAATGCAGTGTCCTGCACCTGGGGAGGAATAACCCCATGCACCGGTACGGGCTGGGGGCAGACCTGCTGGGAAGTCGCTCTGTGGAGAAGGACCTGGGGGTCCTGGTGGACAGCAAGCTGACCATAAGCCAGCAGTGTGCACTTGTAGCCAAGAAGGCTGATGGTGTCCTGGGGTGCATTAGTAACAGCATTGCCAGCAAGGTGAGGGAGGTGATCAGGACCTCTGTTCAGCCGTGGTGAGAGCTCACTTGGAGCTCTGTGTCTACTTCTGGGCTCCCCAGTACAAGAGGGACATTTTGCTCCTGGAGCGAGTCAAGCAAAGGGCTACAAAAATGATTAAGGGACTAGAACATCTCTCATATGTGGAAAGGCTGAGGCTGAGGGAGCTGGGCCTGCTCAGCCTGGAGGAGAGCAGGCTCAGGAGGGATCTGATCTGAAGGTATACGGATCTGAAGGGAGGATGTCGAGGCAATGGGGCCAGACTCTTCTCAGTGCTGCCCAGCAATAGGGCAAGAGGCAAACACAAACTGAAACACTTGATGTTGTCTGAACATGAGGAAAAAATTCTTTACTGTGAGGGTGACTAAGCGCTCTGAACAGGTTGCCCAGAGTTGTTCCCGTACTCTCCTTCCCTGGTGACAGTCAAAAGCTGCCTGCACAGGATCCTGGGTAACGTGCTCTAGGGGACCCTGCTTGATCAGGGAAGTTGGACTAGATGATCACCAGAGGTCCCTTCCAACCTCAGCCATTCTGTGACTCTGCATTCCCAAAAAAACCTTTCTGCATCACAATGACTTGTGAGAAGAGCCCAGCACAAAGAATGGGAATGATGCATGGCCAGCAGGAGGAGCTGAGAACAATTCAGTTTTGATCAATGTCACTTACATCATAACGATCTGGGGAGCCTGATAAGGAAAACTGAACAAAACGACAAATCCTCCTCACAGTAAAACATAGTCTTGTACAATCTGTCTGAGTAATAAAAATGTCAGACCTCTATAGCATGCACTTCATTCACTTATGTTTGTTCAGAAATTCCTATTGAATATCTAAGCTCCCGTTGGACTATTTACCAAACATTTTTTTCAAAACATGTAGTTGTTTTTTTTTTGAGCACATCTGTTTTATTTAAAAACTAAGAAGTCTCTACAGAGCATAAAGCATCTTTATCTCTTATTATCGCCTTCACCATACCCCATGGCCTACGCTCTTCTAGCCAACTCATTGCAAAGACTTCAGGCAGTAGCATTACCATCAATAAAATCTGCAGATGAAGCAAATGAGAAAATCTGTGAACCGATACTGCAAATGAAGCATTTTAATTAAGTGTTCTGGAAAAGACTTACAAAGACTCACTATGCAAGTGACTGCATCCAAAGCTTTAAAGGCAGAGCTTCAAGGGGGACGACTACTCAAAATAATAATAAAGTAGTCCTTTTTTCATTGATTCAAAGCATCTGTGGTATGATGTGGAAAAAATGCTATCACTGCAATCTGTTGCTTGCTAACACAACTTTTTGTAACTTCAGTGGGAAGAGTTTACTGATCAGAAATCCAGAGCCAATTCACTGAAAACCCCTTCCTCGCTCCTCTAACATAAATCAAAAGGAAATTCTCCATTAACATTCTCCTATACCAAGCAGACTAACCTTCAACACTTTTTTGATGCCATTGATAGTGGAAGTCAACAAGGACCGCACTTTTTGGTCATCATTAAGGTAATCTGCATGGCGTACACACATGAACAAAATATATGCAGGTAGTCCTGGAATCAGGTTGACAGCTACCCCACGTGGTTTCAGCTCTTGGGAAAAACAAACACATGATTTTGTCATTCATAAATTCACTGGAAACTGTTATACACTGTAATTGCAACTTCCCCCGTTAATTGCACATATATAGCTCTATATGGCCAGTGAAAAATTAACAACAAAACTAAGAAGAATATGAGCCACTTTCTTGATAAAATATCAGAACAGAATGTAAATGCCTGCTAAAAATATGTGAACACAATGATACATACTATGTTAATTGACACATACTATGTTAATCAGGAAGGAAGATTAGGTTACAAATAGACATTTAGAAATTTTAGATAGATTGAACACTGCTGAAACAAAAATACGCTGTGCATCTGATGTTCACTTTGTTTTTCAGAGTATGTGTGTGCATGGGAGGCTTCAAATGGGAAAGATGCTTACCTAAAATAAGATTCTTGACCAGTTTTTGTTCATCTTCCTTCTTATATTCTAACATCCCCTGGAAGTCCTTTTCTTTCCGTGGAATGTTGACTGGACGAATAGGTTCATCAATGATTTGTCCAGGTGATATGTTCTCCATCTGCCCCACTTCAGTAGGAAAATGAGAAGAAACAATATAATGTTTTCTAGTGAAACTAATGCATGTCAAAAGAAAGTTTAACATTTCTAATGAAGATCTCCATCATATAAAACTAATCCATGTTTTTCTTTGGTTCAGGGTAACACCTAGCAACAAAACTCTTATTAAACAAGAAGACTGATTCTTGATAAATGTGTGTTTGCGTAGCATTCTTCCTTTGAAGAAAAGTGGAAGTGTATGAATGACATCCGTTAATACACTAATGGCTGATACCCTGGATTTTATCACGTAAAAGAGTGATTTTATATTAGTTGATCAAAATCAGTTGATCCCAGATTAACACTGCTAGGGTCACTGTTAATTCTTCTGCGAAGTGTCATCATTTTTTTAAGCCTGATCTTTGTTACCTATTGTGGTAGGTTTACCTCGACCAGCAACCAAGCATTCATACAACAATGCTACACGCACTCCAGCAGGCTGGTAAAGAATATGAAGAACAAAAGAGAGAAAATTCATGGATCAAGGTAAGGACTGTTAGGTGAAAGAAAGAACTTTGATTTTGAAAAGCAGAATTTGATTTCATCCCATGAAAGCTACATCCTCTTCTCACAACCCTCCTAGCTGAATCTCTGCAAACTGTTGTGCATCCTGTAGATCTACTAAATGTATACACCTGTGAAATGGGATACAGAATGTAGAAATCCAAACTGGAGCTACCAGTAACCAAAGACTAATATACAGCTGTTTATTCAAGTTTAACTTGATATCACTGACTGCCCTGTTCTTTTAAAACAGGGGAATGCAGAAGACTACGAAGTCACTAATTTCCATCTTAATACACAACAAAACACTTGATTAGCCAATGAGTTTGTTTCTGGAGAGTGATGACCATAAAAAGCTTCTGTAAGGTTAGGATCTGAGTTATTTGAAAACAAATTAGTATTTTAAAATTTAACATTATTAACCCCTTTTAACAATTACAATAATTGTACTTATGCAGAGACACAGTAAGTTCTCAGTCTCAGCAGTCCTGAGATCCTAAGGCAACTCTCTTTGAAGTTCATAAAAATAAAATTATCTCAGTGCATATCTCAGCATTCTCATATTCAAGTCTGGCCAGCCTCTGAAAAGGAAACCTCAAGTGGAAAAAAGCAACCTCAGCATTCGTGGCTCCAGTGACAGAAAAATTCACAATCAAAGAAAAACTCTGTAAATTATTTCTATCTGGTTCATATTTAATATTGCTTTCATCTTGACAAAAACAGATACTCGCTTTGAGTACACAAATACACCAGGCAACACTCCTTTATGTTCAAATGGTTTCTGCCTTCAGAGAAGCATCAGCCTCCTCTTACTCAATGCATTCAAATTATGACAAATCTTCTACAGCTTTATAAAGGAACACCGTGAGCTCTGAGTGGATCTCCTGTTTTTGTCATCAATTAACAGAGGCTAATGCTGCTAAAGACTTCGTGTCTTCCTGCTCACTAAGACAGATGGATATAATGATGATTGGATCACAAAAAAATATCTTTCACTTTCTCTCAAAATATAAAAGTACCTTCAAGTTCACCAATCTTCTTAGCAAATACTTTCAACTGTTTCTTTAACTTTCGAACAGTTTTGTCTTGCTTTTCAAGTTGCTCCATTAAATCCTGTAAATTAGAATGAGAGAAAGATTAAGATAGGAGAAAATGTCGTAACGTGACAGAGACAAATCAGTGCTGTTAGAATTTACAAGGTGGTAGGAAAGCTGAACAGTGGTGCCATCCTCTGGCTGAGGTTTGCAAGCTGGTACACTACAAGACAAATATTGCAAATATTAAGTTATCTGCAGCATGACAAAGGCAAAGCTCTTAGGTTTATTCTGCAGACACTCAAAACTAGGTCAGTTCTTACGGAAGGAGACAAATGTCTGTACTGCAAACGCATCTCCCTAATGCTCCCTCCCTCCCTGCTCTTCCAAATGCCTCACTGAGATAATTTTCTTTATTATTAAATAGCTATCCTGTACTTCTGCATCATTTATTCACACCTACAGGACTGACTTGTTATTAAGACCTATCCATTTTATAACAATATGAAAGACATCTGCAGAAAAAAACATACCCTGCATTCAAAAGTACCAAAATCAAACATCAAAATATACAGTATTTCCTATAATGTTCTGCCACCTCCCTATCACTTATTGTCATCGCATTTCCTTAAACTGAAACTGGAGTCCTACAGGAAGCTTCTTTATATTCTGTACTTGAACAACACCGAGCACCTAGAAGTGCTATTGTTGCAATAAAGCAGTATTTTTCTTTCCAAGGAACACTCCCCAGCAATCCTTCTTTGAATGTTTGTGTGCCCTGTGCTAGTGCATTCACAAAACAATCATGTAATTAAAAAAAAAAAGTCTTTATAAAGGAAGCAAAACCCCAAGCTCAAAAAATCAGAAAGTCATTGTAGGATAAGGGTTTGAAAGTAGCTTTAAGAAAATGCTCTTTTGTAAGCACTTGCTTGCACTGTTAAGAAAATAAGGAACCATGAGCTCCTTGCATCAAAAGCATCGTGACAGAAAATCTGGTTTTTCTAAAAGTACTGAAAAATATTAATGCAACAACTTAGAATTAGGCACAAAGCTGCTCTCTGTCACGTAGTAGAGCTTACAACCTAATGCAATATACTAAGCAGTACAAGCAGTAAGATGATAGGCCTATTGAAAGAAGATTCAAGGCCGTGCTTCGTATTCAACGCAGTGGTAAATTTTACAACAGAAATCCTGCTAGTAACATAAATATAGCCAGACGAAACCATTTCTAATTAAATTAAAAAATACACACAATTCTGACAGACTTTTGAAAATACGTGTGAAAGGATGTGATTCCTGAACAACAAATATGTGAGGAGAAATGCAGTTCTTTCTCTGGTTCCTCTAAACAAATTAAACGTTTCACATCTCCTTGAGATCTGAAATCTCATAAATGATAGTCTTTCAAGTTTAGGTATTGTGCTCTCTCTACTCATTATCTTTAATTATTATGGAGATCAATTATTTTTATTATTTCCCCTTTTATCCTTAAGATTTTTCATTTTTGAAAAATACTAATTATAAACTTCCTGGTTAAACAGTTCAGCATTTTGATTCTGACAGATTTGTTTGCATCAGATGTCAGCACTGTAAGGAGATCCATGAAGAAATTCAAGCTAAGATCTGGCTATTCACATCTGCAGGCAGCATTCACCTCTGTATGATCAGGCCTCTATTTTGCTGAGCTGATTCTAAATGTATCAAAGTTTTGAAGTGAAGAGTGGACCTTAAAATTGAGCATCTTTTGCATCACATACTTCTTTTTCAGGGCATAAAGGCAGTATTAAAAAGTGTTCAAAAAAAAGAAACTGTTTTGCTGACAATGCAAGACATATTAGTAACAAAACTATGCATCAAAAAGATGCAGACACAGATTACAGAGAGGACACTAAGACTAACAAAAAAAGCAGTGAGAGATGTAATTGGCATCGTGAAGCTCTCTGCAGGGAATCTCCTTTGAAAGGCAAGAAGGGAGGCAGCCTGCTTGTCAATTAGTGGGCTCCAGAAATAGCGAACGAGACAACAGAGAAACAGGATTCACGTGATCTACATACAATCATCCGCTTGTAAAGTGAAATCCGGTACGATTGATACTTCTTGGGATCATCTGCATACAACTCCTCATAAAACTGTAAAATAGGCAGAGGATTGTTTTTCTCCCTCCCTTTGAGACGCTAATACTTCAGTAAGCACTATATAAATAAATGAAATGAGATTTCAACATGATCAAGGATCTCTAATTTTTAGGTAGTTAAGTTCTTAGGTGTGGTGCTGACTCCAGCCTCTCCCAGACAGAAGTTAACATAGATGAGTTGCAGAACAGCCAGATCTTTTAAAAATGGCCTGTAATAATACCACGAAAATCTGGAATGTAACCTTTGCCAGAAGCTGAAAAGGACAGTTTCTTCTGGTAATAAAGATGGGATTGCAGCGAATACTGCAATTCTAATACCACATCTGGAAAACCTGTAAATAAATAAATAAATAAACCAACAACCTCCTACCTTAGGGCTAGGAGAGGAAAAGAAATATATTCCCAACTTGGAACCTCGCAATACACAAATATCTGATGTGAAATACTAATGAATGAGTCTACATTTAACAAGTAAAATTACATTCACTGTATTTGACAAGAAAGAGAACTCCCCTGAGAAGTAATTACATGACTTTTATCTTGGGAACTCAGAATGTGATGAGCAGTTCTCTTGGTGGAAAAAGAGGTGAAAACTCGTAATACGTGACTAAGCAGCAGGAGGGAGCTGTCCAAGATGGAAACAATCACCATTTACTTTTTCCAGTGAGAGACAATTTTACAATATACTTTCAACCAATTTTCCAAGATCTGTTAGATAATTATCTGCTGCTGTCCTCAAAACATTTGGTACTAAGACAACAGCCCTACAATTACAACTTCTCTAACATATGTAAGCAGGAAAGACTGCACTGTGGCTTGATTAGAGGAAGAAATGACACTCAGAGCTAGGAATTTTCTCCCTGAAGTCGTGTCATTCTACTACAAAGAAGAAACTATACAGAGAAATTCCAGGCTAATAAACAGTGATAAGCTGACGATATTTCAACATAGGTCTCTTTGGAAAATTTCCCCAAAAATGAACTAACCTGTACATGATGAACCTGGAAAGGCCTTCACCTGGAAAGGAGTTTCACCTGACCTTTCCCTCATACAAAAATACTGTGCAGTCAGCAAGGAACACCGATCAGCCAAGTGACTTCTAACTAAGTTTCTTTTTCTGGAACTATCTGTTTCTATAAAACATATTGAATAGCTGGAGCTCATAACACAGTGCATAATCTGTGTAGCTTCAGGAAGGAAGGGAAATGGGATGAAAAGCTACACAAGAATTAAAAAACTACATCTGTGTTTTTCAACAAAATAATCTAACGTATTTCAGAATAAACACCACTGCTTGCCAATAATATTTTTTGTGAGTTCCATGGATATCAATCATTCTATTTAGGGACGATTAAACTTATCACCAGTACTGTTATGCTGGGATCCATGAGCTTTTTCCACACCACAAACTAACAAATTCCCCAAAATAATATGAGTTCACCAGCAGTCATTAGTCTCTCTCCCTCAGTAGCTTACCTAAAAAAAAAAACAGCAACAAAAAAAACCAACAACTGCAACTTAAGCAATTTTTTACGGAAGGCTGCCATCTGAAAACTGATGAGAATTTACAGGCACAGACAAGTCTGCGAGTCCCCATGCCTGCTCCAGCAGCATCATTGCCCTTACCAAGTTTTCGTTTGTCAGCCGGGTGATCTCATGCTGCAGGCTGGCTTCAATCCGGGCCTCTGGGGGCAGCTGCAGATTCTGCGCCAAGAGCTGCTGCTGGCGATTGTTTTCTTCTTTCAGACTTTGGATCTCTCCTCGCAGTGATTCCAGTTCGTTCTCGTGGCTCTTCTTCTGCGACTGAAGCTGAGACTCCAGCAGCCTAAGGAAGTTGAGCAACAGCTGTAAGAACACACTCAGAAAGTCACATCCCAAATTCTCAGAGGGAGTCTAAAGCTTTAGCTGCTGCTCAGGAACAATTAGCCATGGCTTGCAAAGGAAAATGAAAAAGGCAGAGTACTCTTTAAACCCTTCAATATGCCTTCTAATTAAATTACGTTTGTATGATCAAAAAGTGGAGAGAAACTAATGGTGACGATGCTTTGCATTTCCTTTGTGATTGAACACACACTGCATGTATGGTACCACGGAGAATGTGTGGTAAGAAAAGCATTACCACATCTCCACAGACTGCCTCTGTTTTTAATGAGGTTAGAGAGGTTTTACCTCTAATCAAATCATATAAACTGTGTAAGATGAAGACAGTGTGTTCTCTTAAGCTAGGTCCCTGTGATGTTAACAAAGGAAAACCTTTTTTCTGACAGAGTTCAGTCAGAAACCATTCGATTACAGTAAAATAATAGATTTTACTTTTACGCTAAAATAAACATTTTGAAGAGGGTTGTCATTTATACAGGCATGGTTAACGACAGAACCAAACTCAGGACTGAGATACAGGATCTCTACTTTACCCTTGGCTACTGACTCACTCTTTCCCCTTGGGCAAATCACGTCTCGAATTCTTCTTATGTGAAATGGGAATAACACGTAAGAGCCTCCTTCAAAGCAGCACTGTGTGGATTTAGCTCCTGTTTGCAAGGCACTGTCCAAGTGCTCTGACTCATTATTTCATAAATATACACACACAGGAAGTGACACTACTACAGGCTTCTAGTGTTCAATTAGACAATCTTTCAGGGTTTAAATATGCATAAGGCAGACACATTTATTAGTAACCAGACTGATCAAGCACGCGAGGGCAAGTAGTCATTTACTTGCATTGCTCTGCCATTTACTATAAAGCTTTTTGTCTCTACAGTGCCAGCACAAGAAAGAAGACATACAGAGTGATCACTCTCACGTCACACTCTGCAGAACACTTACTCTAAGTTAGACTTCGCGGACTGACACAACAGTGTTAGGTTCAGAATTTATAAGCACAAGGAAAGGAAAGACTTCAGTTAGTAGCATTCATTGCAAAATAGCTCCTTTTGTAGTTACTGCTACCAAATGTGTATATTTAAGAAAATTAGCACTGCAAATCTGTTGAATTAGATGCCAGCACACAACTCCAGACCACTCTGGAAGTCTGGGACAGATTTAAGAACAGGGGGCCCTGCCACGCACACAGCCAGAACTGAACTCCCTAAGCAGGTGAATTGCACCAGTGACCTGACCAGCTCGCGGCCTCTGCAGCAGCTGCAGGTGTTTGTACTGAGGTCTGCACCGCACCAGGAGGTAGAGGTAACTTCTAGGTAACTAGAGGTAACTTCTCTCTTTGTTGGCTTTCATGTGTGTTACATTTTGAATCTTGCACAGAGAGATGTGGGAGAAGAACATTAAATTTATTCAACTTGAGTTGGAGCAAGGGGACTGAGACACAAATATTTGGAAGAGTATGCTGAAGCTCTTCCAACAGTAGCTTTACAATTACGGAAACAATTGCACTTCTTTAGGCTAACAAACTGTACAGGATGTTCATTTTGATACCCAACATAAAGGCAGACAAATAACACACGGTTAAAAATCTCTTCCAGTTGTGGATCTTCTGGTATTTTGCAGTCCATCTTTGTGCAAGTATTCTTATGAATTACCTATTAGTTGTTGCCACCATCTTAACTCCTTAAGGAATATAACTTGAAGAGTAGAAAAAGTTGGGGACTAAGTTTGAGAAAACTCTAATTTGCACAATGTATGATGATTTTCTTCTAATGAATTTTTTTTTCTAAGCATAAGAAATGCTGTAGCTAAAAGCAAGGGGCACAGTTAGCTAGAAAAGAAGATGCAAATGAAGAAAAAACATTCTGAGAAGTCTGGTAACCTGTTGGCTTGTTTTAACCCTTCATAAACCAGCCAAAGTTCTCCGTCCTCATTCAGCATATGATAGTCCTGGGGAGATTGCCTTCCAAGAAAAGTGTTTAAAAATACAAGAGAGATACATGATGGTGATGAAATGACATGTTAAGGACATTACACTCTAAATTACAGTTACTAGAAAAAAGAAAGAAACAATGTTCTAAAACAAATCAGCAAAATACTTCTCTTGTTTATAGGTATTTCTTCTAAGTGATGAAATTCAGTTCTTGCTGTTAGCCAAACCGGTTACAGCATTTCATGCTGTTACAATATATGTATTATGACAGTCTGCTGTGACAACTACTGGACAAAAGGTAAAAACCCCAGCATGGGGAATGGCACCCAGTTTGAACTATGTAGCCAATTAAACGCTAAGAAAATGCATATCCTGGAAGCTTGATTTTGCACGTCCCCATTGTTTCTTAAGCCTTTCAAGTACTGCATACAGCAGTTTTACTAAACAAATCAAATTTTAAGCACAACTACAAGTGTTCTCTGAGAATCTAGACTTACATGAATGCAGCTTACTGAACATGATATACTGAGTGCATCAAAGCACATCCCGAAATGATTGTAAATTAAATAAAGAGAACTTGTACCTGTTTGTTTCCTTCAATCCAATATATGCCTGTGCTATTTCTCCTTTGTCTTTCATCTTCTGTACATCTTCCAAGAGGATAGTAGCATCAGTCATAGTATTCTGGAAGAAGAATGATGGTGATTTCCAGGGTAAATTTAACGATGTAACTGTTATTTGAGTCCATGTTTTTATCACTTTACTCAGGTGGAAGCTTACTCCTTGAGTAGCACCATCATGTGTATTTGGGGAGCAGGAGTTTGGTCTATAATTTCAACACCCATTTGGTTTATCTTTTAAAATGAATCAAGCAGCATGCTAAAATATCAGTCTATCTAGTAAGCAGTAAGTGTGTTAACCTCTTTCCATTTGTTTGTCATATTAAAGGAACAAACAAATTTCATGAAACCATGAATTTGCATTTAATTTCATATTACGAGGAACAGCCACTAATACTGAAATTCAAGAAGCCTAATTTCGCAACGTGTTATTTTTCAATCTCATAACAAGGTCCTCACTTCATATACTTTCAGTGCTCTGACAAAGCAGGAAATCTTTTTACAAGGGCTGGAGACTTTTTAAGTTAGATATCATCACAATACTATTTTTTTGCTTCAGTTTTGAATGTTTACCATGGAACTTTTGCTTTTTCCTTCATTAAAATTTGAAATACACAACAAATGTTTACAGTCAACTAGGCCAGTCTAATCTGAGTCATTGCTCTGAATATAATTACAGTGAAACCACAGGACGCCAATGAACGTAAGGGATGTAATTTTGACTTTTCTTTTTGACTTCAAAACAATTAAATGCTATTTTCCTGTGTAAAATTTTAGGAAGTATTCACAATAACAACTTTCTGGACCTAAGTTTTGGAGCATGGGTCTCTAGGCCTAGTACAACTCATGTTATCCAGTATGAAAACCGCTACAACATTTAATATCCTCAAAGAACTATTCCCAACATCATAATGAGATTTTTGTGATTTTTCTACAATTATTTTATCACACTGCATCTCACCTGCCAGTCTGTCTAGCCTTAGCAATCTGTGCTTATTTATTACTTTTGAGCTGATGGAAAGAAATGCTAATTATTCTTTCATCCTCAAGAATACCCTACATGCTGTAGTTGTAATACTTAACAGCCTTTATTTAAAGTCAGTTCAGTTCCTCATATTCCTAAATACTCTATGTACTAAATTTTCTAATCAAACATTCAGCAATTCCTGCCTAGCATCTTCAGATCACAACTTGAGTCCTGAATGTGTGTATCTCACGAACGCATTATTTAGATAAAAAGCACTGTAAAGTAAGGTAACTCTTCCTGTCATGGACTGTTTTCATGAAATGTATAGATTTTGCAACAGAGATCTGACTCCTAAATCACAGTGCTGCACACACTCTTCAAACAAACTCAGCAAGATGCATTGATTGAGCTGATCAGACAGCTTCATGAATCGCTCCTTTCATGTTCAGGTTAACAGAAATCAATGGTTCATTTGGTAAATCTACTCATTTTGAAGTAACTTATTCCCTTGTGCAGAGGGGGAAGATGGGGACCCAGGAAAGGGATAACGAGAAAGATTCTGCAATAATGCCAAAATAAAGAACAAGAACTACTCCAAATACATTTAGGTTACTTATGAGAAGCAGGGAAATGACAGTTCAAGTATTTGTGTTTTGTCTGTTTGTTTTATAGCATTTAATAGTTCTGGTTAATAACTGTAGAAATAAAACATGTACCTTATCCTCCTGGCAATCAAATTGGAAGGCAAGAAAGAAGAGAAACAAATCATTTAAAAATTCTGTCTGCTACAACTGTCCAACCTAACATGCGGAAGGTATCTTCAAACTGGCTTTTAGCCATCCCACTGGTCACCTTCAGATCTCCCTCATGCTCACAACTGCTGTAAAAACAACACTTGGGTCCCACCATTGTTAAGAATAAATTATGGAAGGATTTACTATTCAAGGATTTATAATGTTCCCAATATTATAGAAAATTAGTTTTGTTTTCTTCATAATTAAGCATTTAAAACAAGATAAGTACACCTTCATGCATCACAGACTTTCAGTTAATTTAGGACATATATAAACATATTTCTGTAGTACCAAAGGAAAGAGAGGACATCTGTTAATTCCTTGCTGCCATCATGAAACACCAGTTCATAACTCAGTTCAATAGAAATAACTAGTTAATAATTTCCCTGACAACTTTTTAGGCTGAACAACTCATTTTCAAAGCTATTACTTTTCTAAGTATCTCCTCATCATTTTTTAAAAGATATACATTTCAGGGGCTCTAACCTACTCTTCTCAATCCCATTACACGTATCAAGCTTAATAATTCCGAATTCAAGCATGCTGTTATACTAAATCAAGCACGTCAGTTATGCAATGCAGCTTTACTACAGAACGCATTTGCTGACTACTATTTACCTTGGGTTGAATAGCCTCTTTCTGGCTGACCAGCTGAGACCTCAGGATGAGGACTTCTTCCTTGCGTACTTCAAGTTCTTCACTTACTGAAGTTAGCTGATCCAGGAGGACTCTGTATGCTGGGGCACCAGGAGCAGTTACCTCTGGAGACCGCGTTTCTGTGAGGGCCTTCTGCAGCTCATTCAACTCATTCTTCAGTTTTTTATTCTCAGATTCAAGTTCTTGACGCTAAAATAAACAGGGACAATCCCATCATCCAGCAGCATGGTAAAAACTGAGTAACTGCAACCCACGAATCAATCTCTCCCCTGTCCCCAGCCTCCCGACGACTGTGAATAGCATGCCTGAGAGGATTTCACTGATAAGGCTACCTGCTGTCTGAAGTGCAAAATCAGAACTCATATAGATGATTCATACAGTTTTGAAGGAAAAACAATTACTAATTTCCCCCTATTCTTCCTTTAACAGCAACAACATAGTGAAGCTCCCAACAAACAGTGGACAGCAGGCTAAGAAGATTCTGCATCATTCATTGTTATTAGCAAATACTTCTATTTTTAGTGATCTAAGGCATGCATAAGTTTAAATAATATGTTTGGAACCACATTTATCACTATTTTTGTGCAAATTAACTTGCAAGCTGTGCTAACTATTTCAAAGAGAAATAGCCCTGTTTTAGGGTGATCTTTTTGTTCTGCAGCCCCAGCCACACATCCTATACCTCAAAAAGGGCAACCATACAATAAAACACTTGCTGAGAAATTTTCATTACGGTTTTTCCAGCTAATATGCTGAAACAGGGGGGCCGACGCAATATGCTATGCCAGCAAATAGAATTGCTGGCAGTATTCTCACTAGAAAGTAACAGAAAACTCCTTTTTGTATTTACCTTGAGCGACTCATACTCCAACTCCGCACCTCTTATTGGAGGCCTTTCCTCCTCCTGTGATATAACATAGACAAGAGTGAGAAAAACACACAAACAATCCTTTCTGTGCATTAATATAGTTGAGGCAGAAAAAGGAAAGGCAGCTGAAACTATTTTCCCACAAAACTGGAAAATACTCCTTCTGGTACTCCTGAGTACTTCAGGTTGAATACTGGCATTGTCTCACTTACTTACGGGTTTATGACACTTAATTGGTTAATGTAAATAAAATCATGTACAAGTCATGATGCTGTCACTGGTAATAAAACACAGCAGAATGAGTGCCAGGATGCTCAAGATATCCACTAGTTGGAGAGTAACAAGAAACAATCACCAAAATTGGTTTAATATTTTCACAAAGAGTTAGAGGCCAAATCAGAGGAGAACTTCAAATAAAATCTTCTTAGCAAGCCTGTCTAACCCCAGTATTTTGGTTCTGCATCCTGATTGAAACACTTCTTACTCTGCCTGCAAGCACTTCTTTCTCTGCCTAAAATTAACAATTACTTATTCTCTCCAGTGTTTAAGAAGAGTGCTATAATGCTATTCCTTAATAAAACCAGACTTTTTTATTAAAAAAAAAAAAAAAAGTCCCAAGTGCTTTTGGTTCCTGCTAACTTCCATCATAGTATTTCAGGGACCTTTGAAAAGTAAATCATCAGTCCCTAGCATAAAACCTGTGGAAAATAAAGCAAGTACTAGGGGAAGATACGGATTTAGTTAAAGCCAGTCAGCAGTTATACAGCTGATATTTCACAAGAAGGGATACTCTGGAGTCAGCATTTGATCAGCTAGGAGTCCACCTTAGCTTTAGCACGAAGAGCTTGTTCTTCCTTTCTGTCCAGTTCATCTTGCAGGGATTGCTTTTCTTGCTCCAGCTCTGTAACCCGTTTCTGCAGCTTGAGGAACAGAGACATGTCCAACGGTGCCTTTTTCTCACTTGGTTCCTGCTTTAGAAAGAACAGAAGAAAGTCAAGAAGTATTCCACTTGCACAGCAAAAGGAAGCACTACTGTGAGTAAAGAAAGGAAACAGACTGGGGAAAAGAAAGGCACATGGAAATGTTACTTGATTGTGATAGTTCACTACTGGCATCTAAAATCTTTCATCAGCTGTCAGAACGCTATTTCAAAAGAAGGATCTACTAGCATAAAACATATCTAAGCCTAAAGACTAGAAAAAGAAAGCACTAGAGACAACCTAGCAGACAGGAGGTCTACAATTAAGCATACCTTTTATTCTTACTTGTTTGAAGGGGGGAAGGAGAAAAAAAAGTCTGTGGTTAGACTCACTTGGAAAGCAAACGTAAGCAGGCACTTTTCCTTTTTTTCCACATTTTAAATTATATCTCCAGTAAATTCTTCAGATACAGAGAACTCTCTCTGCGAGTATAGATTTAGATCCTTGATTAACCAGGGTAATTTAGAGGGATGTGACACAAAAAGGTTCTAGGAGATATATTTTATGCCTTTTTCCTTTTATTACGCTAATTAAAGGGCCTGTTCTGGGACTAGTACACTAGCTTTCTCGCTATTTTCTGGGCAAGGACCAGCATTTGTAATCTGAAGGCGCATCAGAAATTGTTCGTCAGCCATTCTGTACTTTATGTAGCAAGGAGATTAAAGCACTCTCTATGAAGTGCTCCATAAAATTTTGAAGCCTAGAAAGGCAACTAGAAAATTAATAATGATGACTGTAGCAGTTAAGCAAGCACAGTCATTTCCACTTCATCTTCCTGTTGAGGGGAAGACTCATAAACTACACCAACAGCTCAGGAAAAAGAAAATGGACTTTGAGTTTCTAGCTTTATTGCTTTATAATGAGACAGTCTCTACTTTGTGGTATGGTTTTGTGTCATTAATCTGTGTTATTAATCTAGAATCACACTGGAGTTTGACATTTTAAGGGGTTAAATGAATACAGATTTAATCTTCCCAGTGCTGCATTTATTTACATTCCTGTGTTACCTTTTTTTTTTTTTAATTTACATTCAAAAAAAACAAACCTGGCTCTAGAACAACAATTAATTAAGTCTATTAGCCAAAGGAAGTCCATAAAGGTAGGAGCACCTTTCTGAAACAATTCTGCAAAGTGAAATAAGTGGGAAGGCAAACTCTGAAAGCCTCTGCTCAGAACAGTGTCAGCATGAATCTGTCACGGTATTTACATCCCTGGTAGAAAATCACTTTCTGTGGAAACTTTCAGAAACAGTAACAACAGCCTGTAAAACCAATTGTGGAGATAACTAGCCTAGACAGAGGGCAAATGGAGTGAGTTGTGGGATTGCTCAATTAAGAAAATCTCTAGTAGGCACAGGAAAAGCTTTGCACCTGCCAACTGCCAAGCAGTCAGACCACAAACCTGACAGCTCGCTGCTGTGTTAGCGGTCTCGCTCCTGTGGGACTGAGAAGGGACAAAACGGGGAGTTATCTTGGAACATACTGAGAATGGCTTGGAGTTGCACAGCACTTAGTCATGGTTATTACCCATTAAAGAAACTCATATTTCTGAATATTTTAAAATAATCTGGGATTTGTATTACTGCGTATGCCAAGGGAAGTACATTCTCCGAGTGAGCTCAGCCACTGATCAATGAAAAGCTGTGGTTTTCGTTTGTTTTGTTGTTGTTTCTATTTTTTTTAAAACATTACCTCCATCCTCAGTGGTAAGTCTTCTGCTTCTGTGATCTCAGAGCTAAAAGTATATTCAGATTCATTGCTACTGTGAGTTGAATCCGTTCTTTTGTGTCCAGGCTTGGGGATGCTCTGGAGTGCAAATGAAACAAATCAGTACTGCTGCATGCTTTTGCCTGTGACTGTTTCTTCGTAACTTACAAGTTAGCTTGTATTATATTCAGTGTTATTCCAGAGCAATCACAATTTATACGAAAAAGTTTTTGATTCTGGTCTCCTGTGCCACCTAAAGCCTATGAGATGTAGTTCACAATCAAATTTATGGAGATAGGTCAGATCCTATACTAGCAAGTATTCCTGCAGAAAGCAGAATCAAGAAGCAATACAGCACTTCTTGGGAAAGAAAAGCTCACTTCATAGGAAAGGTGCAAGCAGGGTAGAAAAGCACAGGCAGCAATTCTCTAAATTTCCAGACGCTGCAGTGAGGAATATTTTTTCCTCCTGACACATACCATATTTCTGGAACTACCTAAAATTTAATACTGGCTGAATGTTGCACAAATAACTCTAACACACGTGAATAACTTCAGGGCGAAGTAAGGGCAGATGGCATGTGCATTACCATTAGCAAAGTCACAACAGAAAATTAGGCTTCTTCCACAAAACTGAAAATAAAAAAATACTCAACCAAAAATTTTAAATGTGTTTGCTTCAGCTGAGCTAAACGAATTGATCAATGTCTAAAAGAACAAATTCTGTTTTCAGATACAGGTAACAACCGCACAGCTGGGAGCAGAATCAGTTACTAAATTATACTACTCAATTCTGCCCACATACATTCGTGAACAGCTTTTGATTTCTCAGATATTTAGCCACTTACCGCCATTAAGTTCATTTCATCCTTGAGATCGTCATACCGCTCCTCTAAGCGGCTGAACTCATTTAGCAGGTTCTGATACCGTAACCTTTCATCATTCAGATCTAGCTCCAGCTGTTTCGTTTCCTCCACTAGCTTCTTTTCCATTGCCTCTGTCACGGAGAACAGGAATCCAAAGTGAGAACTCCAGGTCTACCTACCATGCAGCGCACCCATCCTGTAGGTACAGGACACGTGTCTGCAGCAGATCACATGCTGAATGCATTCCACTATGTGAAACCGGCTGGTGGTATTAGTGCTTCCACAGGCACTGATCAAGCCAGATATATGAAGGACCAGAGAATTATTGTGGTAAGCACAGAATGGGTCAGTCACTCAAGGTAGTTATTCTGCTACGGGCTTGCATTAGCACTTCCAGGAAGGAGGAAGAATGGACACTAGCCCAATGCTGTATTATGTAAGAAGCAAAACGTGAGATGCTCTAAACGGCAAGCACACTAACCCTCCTCAGTGCAGCTGTCGCTGTCACAGCCCTAACACCTACAGCTGTGGTCTTCTGGCTGCTGCCCACACAATGGAAGTGGCAGTTGCCACAGCAGCTGACAGGGCTCAGACATTCTGGCTCATACTTACAACTCTCTGAAGAGGTAAGCACCCAAGTTTCTTCCTACACATGAAGTACAATATTTGTGTTTACAATTTGTAAACCACACTGGAAAACCACGCTGCAGTAAATTCACTGTATTAAATATCAGACATTTTATAAAATAAAACTTCTCAGCAGGAACCCTCAACCAAAAAGACCCCAAACTCTTAGGACTTTGCAGAAACTCAAATAGTAAATACTTTTGATGCATGTGAGTTCTTAAAACAAAGAAACGAAACTATTAAACTAATAAGGAGTATAAAGCATACTTTGTATACCTCATTAATAGTAATTTGGCAAATCAGCCAAATGCAGACTGTAGAGCACAGCTTTACAAAGTAACATGAAGTACAAAATCCAAATGAAGAGAACAGCACCAACCTGTTATCTCTTTTGCCTGGTCGTGGATGCGGCGGTTCAGCTCCTCCTTTTCTGTTTTCAGTAATGTGTTCTGATCTTTCAGTTCCGATACCAGCTACAAAAATAATAAAATATTTGACTCAGAATGCAGTTAATCTTCCTTCAACAGCTCCAAAAAGAAACTACAGAGTTGTTGTAAGAGTTCAAATACTCAGACTTTTTAGTGGTTCCTCAGAGAATGAAATCAGTGAGCTAAGTTATGACATCTTCATTTCTGAAATTACCTTCTTAAACATATCCCACTGCAGATTCTCTCCTATGTTCTGCATTTGCCCCATTGCTGATCTGATACCAAAACTATCTTAAACACATCCACTGTGCCATAACATTTTCCAGTGAAGTCTCAAAGATGCAGTTTGTTTCTAAAATAAATACATTCCTAAAACAGGAACAAGTTTGGTAGTTCCGTTGTACATTCCATTGCATTTGGTAACACCATAATCTAAAATCCTGCCTCCACCCAAACGTTGTGCCACTTTAACTGTGCCCAGGTCTGCCAGTTACTTACCTATTTCTGTTTATGGATATTACACACTCACTTTGCTGCATCGATTAATATTTTTTCCTTATGTTCATCTAATCTTGAAACGCTTCACTGCAGGACCAGATAACAATGGAATAGCTCTTCCAATGTTTAAAATTTGTACCAGATCAGCAAGTAACAGTGACAGGGAAAAACTCCCTTGAAATATTCATGGTTAAAGCAAAGATAAGGGGCTAGTCAAAACCTGCTGAACTAGATTGTCTGCACAGAGTGCTTAGTAGGCTAATTATTTAAATGAGACAGGATATAAGTAGGTATTGAATACTGTGTAGGGGACAGATTTCTGACATCTATACAATTATGCTCTTCAGGCAGGTCAAATTTTTATTGGTATGAATATGCAGTCTTGGACTAATTGAGTGAATCTGGGTATTGAATTTTGCAAATACTTTCAATATAAAAATCTGAATAGACTGAATACATATGTTTACATACAATATTAGTTTACTATATTCTTTTGGCATAGGTGCAGTTATTTAGGTATCAAGCCTATTTAGGGTTGTACTGGTACAGCATTCCATAAAAATACTGTAAAAATAACAGTCACACAACTGAAGCAGTTAAGTCTGGGCAAAACCCGAGTGGACACCAGGCCTCTGTAAATCAGCTCATGTCCCTGGGGACCGCATACTTGCCTGCTCAGTTTCATGTTTGTATTTGTCTGCCCATTCCTCAATGGTCTTCTTCTCAGACTGAGTCTGGTGCAGCTCCTTCCGGAGCTTAGCAATCTCCTCCTGAAGGCTGAGGACACGGTTTGTTGCATTCTTAGCCTCTTCCTCGCTCATCCGAAGCCTCTCCACATCACTCCGAAGTCTCTCTGTCTCCGTACTGTACGTAATCTCCAGGCTGTTCAGTTTCTCCAGCAGAGATTTGTACTCTTTGTTCTTTGCAAAACACAACAGAGACATAGCAGCAGTTGGAGAAGTTCTGGTTTAAGGGAGCTTTCTAGTTCTCTACAAAATATACCCAGACAGGGGAACAAAAGAGCAGTTTCCCCACTTCCAGAAAAGTTTCAGCCTGTTTTGCAGGAGAATTGCTTAAAGGGGTGACAGAACAGTCCAGTCTCTAAGCCTACACATTAACATCCCAAACAAAAATCAAAGAGCTTGCCATACACCAAACACGATCATCTCACCTTCCCCTTAAACTGAGCAACTAAAGTGCTTCATATGAAATACTGAAGTTAAGGGAGCAGATGTTTTCTCTCATTGCTTCTGAGAGATACAAATGGATGCCCTCTGTTTCATTTCTCGTGTGGTTACCTTTCTCTTCTATCAGTGTTCTTCAGCAGAGAAGAGAACTGATGCCTCGCAATGAAAATTCAGTGTATTTTTCAATGCATGCCCACAGTGTTAATGAAGAAAATACAAGACTTCCAAATGCTCTCCCTGAGCTTTACCTGCTCATCAATTTTTCTCTGCAGCTGCATGATCTTGTTCTCCAAGCCAATGTGAAGCTTCTTGTAGCGTTCTACAGACCGAGCTTCTATCTTCAGTTTCTTTAGCTCCCTCTTCGCCATCATGCGCCGGTAACAGCATTGCAAGTAAACAATTGCCTTCAAGGTCCTACGGTAGTGCACACGAGCCAGCCAGCCTCTTACATGTTTCTGAATAATAATAGACTTGTGCTCTCGGAGCATCTACAGTTAAGGAAAAACACCACAAGGGGTATTAGGGTTAGAAACGACACCTGCTCAGTTAAACAGACTCCATAATGAGAGGTGTAAAGATCATGTATTTAGAGACACTTTAGTCTGAAAAGAGCAACTAATGATGAATAGTAAAAGAAATGAATATGGAGTGAATTTCTTAAAAACAGAAGAGGAAAAGAAGATGGGAATAAAGAAAATAAAAGGCAATTAAATGAAAAAGAAATGAAATTTAAAACATGAGAAGAAAGAAAGAACTGGAGACATGTTGAAGAAGCAGGCATTCCTTTGTGCTGAAGTCAGACCAAGGTAATTACAAAAATACATGGTACCTGTTGGCAAGATTACAAATAGAATCCAGATGACTATAATTTTTTTTTGCTGCCTCTTTTAAACTTCCTGGAAGCATTGACATATGCAGCACAGAATTCATCAATGTACAGTTTAAAAATCACTACGCTTGATATATAATGCAGCTATTACACACTGTAACTCAGAGTATATTACAGCAGCTCCTCATAACAGCGATACAATAGACTAGCTGACTAAACTAAAAGTTCCTGTAAGCTTTTGTTTGTTTGCTTTTCTGGCCTTTTCATATATCTGCCAGCATGGAAAAATACTTTTTTCTCCATTTATTCTCGTCAGAAATGTTATGCTGTTTTAATTCCAACTCATTTCAGGGCAGCAATTTTAACCATAGTTTTCAGTTGTAAAAAAAAAAAATTAATAGTAACTATTTTTAAAAAATCACTTTTCATGAAAAACATTCAAGAATGTCAGTAACCACTGACAGTGTGTCAGCCAGAGATTTCCGCTGTGAAGATTCGATGTGTTTTTGGATCCTTCACCCATGGATTCAACCAGAGATCTACCAGGTCTGGAGCACCTGAAGTCCAGCAGACCACAGCTAGGCTGGGAGAGCCTGCCCAAAACCACAAGGCTTCCAGGACTCAGAACTTTAGAGTTCACTTAAAATAAATAAATAAATAAATAAATAAATAAAAAACAAACAAAAAAAAACTTCTGCAAATTGAACAGTTTATTCTGAAGAGAAAAACTACTTAAGATTTCGTATTACTTATTGGATTTGATATTTACCATAAAGCTAATAAAACAAACTAGTAGTGCAATAAATTTTTATTTTCTTCATACTGTTTAGCAAATGAACCGAAATGTGTTAGAAGAGTTACACTTCCAGATCAATGAATTTGAAAGGTGCACTAGCAAAACTCAACATTTTTAGATATACTCCCTTCACATTCATTTTTAAAGAAAAACCAAAGACTTGAAACATCAGCACTTGACTGAAAAGCACACCTAGGTAAGGAAGTGTATCTCTTGAAAGTACAGCAAGGTTAAATGCCAAAGTCCTTCTGACTGCGTGTCGCACAATTAGCATTCCTGCCTCCTCCTTACACGTTTCCTGAAATAGTCCTTCACGTTACCCGCGGATGCCTTAACAACTAAAATACAACTAGCTTTCAACAACATTTTCAGCTCAAGCTTGAAAGCAACGAGTCGCACTGAATACCTCCATCGTGCAGGATGGTCTTCATCTGCCAGTGAATTCTCACACCCATGTAATCCAGTGATGAAATGGTACACTCCAACGTAAGGTGAGAGTATCAGAAAAGCTGCTTAATTTATCAGGTATTTTCCAGGAGAACTTATAGAAAAGCTGTGAAGGAACTAAATTCCTTCTTAAACTGACAAGCACATCACAAAGTCTCGGGCAGAAGCTTTCCCCGGAATGCGTGAAATAGATGATTCAACCATTTTACATTCCTTGTGCTAGTCATGTGACCGCCAACCCCTGTCCTCTGTTATAAAAACAACAACAGATACCTTTCACAATCCTAACGAACAACACGTGTACCGTATATTACTTACAGAGTCACAGCTCAGCCCAAGGGTGCAGTCACAGTACAATCTTTCAGTTTCACTCATCTGCAATCAGCATGAACCTCAGAACAGCCATGTTTAGCTTTGCATGGCACACAGAGCTTGTGCTTCTGTCTCTGTGCATCCCTGTGTCTCAGCCTTAATTCCGCCTTACGAGGACAATGTCTACACAACACGTCAGACACACATCATGCACTTTCCATCCATGTTATGAACTTTGTATGGTGAGCAATTCACTGCTCTAGGGGGACATTCCCTGACAGGCAAGTCCAACCACTTCTTAACAATGATACCTCCAGAAATCCGCCATCTCTATTAAAAGGAATAAAACAGATTTAAATAGCATTGTGCTACAGGACAGATGCGGTGTCTATCACTCACAAGCGTATCTTCAGGCATACTGAACCAGCTACCATTTTCCTAAGGATGGCCTTTAGTCCATATTTTGCTGCAACCTGTGTCTCACTGTCACATCTATCAGCGTCAGGTCACTGCTGGAAACATATCTCACTATCTAACAACATAAAACATGCTTTCTAATGCTGAAAATGCTAAAAATTCTAATAATAAATACTTGCACAAAAGACAGTTGAGTCAAGCACAGTGAACAGAACTTACTAGTCAAAAATGTTGATCACGGATTGCTTGTTTTCAAACATCCTGGTTAGTATATGAGAGCATGATACAATTCAGGCATGTGTGCATGTGACTATGTAGGCAACTTGAATGTAAATGAAAATATACAAAACTTCACATATAAGAAAAATGTGTGCAACGTCAGCACTAGTTAGCCTTCGGTTTCACATTTTCGCTATGTGGCTGCTTAGGAAAAAATAGAACTCTTGGGTAACTTTTCAGTGAAAAACAGGCTGGCTTTTGAGCCTAGTTAAAACAATTCGCTCGTAGACGGAAGTGTCAGAAATGCTGGCATTTTGTAATCAAAGCATTTGAATCACAGTTCTGTTTCCAGCCCTGTAACCACTGCAGAGGAAATCCTGATTTCTCAAAAGAATTTTAATTTTTTTTATCAAGCATAGTCAGAAAAATGTCATCAGTATCGCTTGGACAGGGTCACAGCAATTTATATCCAAAACAAAAACAACATCAATATATAAAAAACAAGAACAGGCTAAAGTTTTAATTTCATATTTTTGTGGGTATCTCCATGCTAATATTCGTGTCCTTCTGTATTTTCTCTTAACCCTGCCATAATGTCACAAATTCTCTGAAATCAGAGATGGGATAGGATCCTGCATCACGTCCATACATTGATGTGAGCAATACTGATTTGGACTCACGGAGACAAACCCACACTAGCTTATTTTCAATATTTATTTTAAGTGCCTCTATATTCTATGTAATGAACAAAAAATTTGTCTTAAAAGCAAGTCTGTAAATCCCTGTAAGATACTCCACTGACTGCATGGGAAGCCTACGTATGCATATTAGATGACAACGTGAATACTTCTAAAATGACTAGTTCATTGATTGCAGTATCAGATCTTTCTAATTTCCAGGTGCTGTCTTTCCATCCACACTGGGATATTTTGTTTGAGCACTATGCATAACAGCACGCACGCACATTTCAGACTCCCAAGTGAACACCACAGAGCGGCTTCATCCCGAAGGTATGTGGAAATCAAGTTAGAGTGAAGAGGTAAAACACGATGATTTCTTACCATTTGGTACTTGTTCCTGGCCATGTAACCTCTTAAGAGAGCCTGCAGAGCAATAGTCGCATCTCGCATGCACTGATATCTTTTCCGGACCACATACATACGCTGGAACTTCTGAATCGTGATGGCGGCCCGTGTTCTCCGTAGGAACTTGGCATAGCTATACAAGAAAGATTACAGTAATGCCTGTCATTATTTTCCAACATTTGAATACTATTTTTACATGCTTTAACTTTACCCTCTCTCTTAAGAGCTACGTATTCTACTTCACTTTCTTCCTAGTGCTGTCAGTAGTGCTGCATACATACTTGCTATTCTACCCTATGGCAGTATTACAGAATGACAAATGAACAGAAATCTTGCAACGTTTTCCACGAAATGTTTTCACTTCTTCTAAAAACTGTGCTATTCAACTGACAAAATAAATTCGGCTTCATTTCTCACCACCTCTTCTTCAGCTTTAAAACTATTTCCACTTCGAGACTTCCTCTCCTAACCTCGCCATATAGAAAATGGTTGCTCATACTCAGTCTTCTCAGCAAGAAAATTACAAAGAGTCTTGACATAAGCCTCTCTCCCAAAGTAAATTCTTACAGTCTCCATAACCACTTTGTCTTTGAACGATGCTACCTTCACTCCTACTCATTTTTTCTGGCTTATGAAGGTGTAAACCCAAACAAATGACTCTGGCTGCTGTATCTCCCTTCACAGCTGCACCCTGGATGACAAACAGCTTCTCCAGCAGGACAGACAGACCCAGTTACGAGTGCATGTGGAAACTGGGCAATAACAATTCAACCAGAAGTCCTGTTTTACCTCACCTGCAGACCTATCTTCTAGCGTTACTTTTACTCTGCTCCCACTAACAACATACTGCTCTAAGCACCATCTGGCCAGGGTGCTACTGTCTTCTTATGAAGGTCAAAACCAGGCAGGACAGACACACTCATTATATTCAATTTCCTTAATTTCCCTGGAAAATCGTTTCCTCTCAGCCAGCATAGGAAGGAGAGAGCAAATGTATCACATTTAAATGTCCTACTTAAAGGGATCTGAATCAAGGCTAGTGTGGATTTTCCCAAGAGTGCTGCTTACCATCGCGCTTGATACCCTCTGACATATCTCTGAATGGTGATGGCAGCCTTCCTCATACGCACGTACTTCTTTCTCATCAGCCAGCCTCGGATTGTCTTTTGGATGCGGATACAGGCAGCTCTCAACTTATCTGCCCTTATTTTTTCCAGGTAGGCTACTTGACCAGCCCGAAAAAATATTTTTGTCTTACCAAACTGGTACTTATCCTTGTCCTATTTTCAAAGGTAAAAAGATGATCAGTTACAGCATTAAATGTTAGTGGATTAAAAAAGGCAGGAAGGCTAAATCAAAGTACAGTTAGTAAAGAGCTAAATTTAGCTGGGTAAATTCAAGTAAATCTAGACCTGTATTGGCTAGTGGAGGAAAGGAGTTTCTCTATACGATTCTGTTAACAAATTAATACAATAAGGCCACAGGCAGGGCCTAAAGGAATAACATAAGGTATTTGCTTAAACAAGAACACCCAACTCTAGATGACATAGAAGGCTGTAAGAGGTGAAAAAGGGGCCCAGAGGATGAAAACAATACTGTGCATTTGTAATTTCTTGCTTAAATAGTAGATGGCCCCTCCCAGTGGTCCATCTTCAACCGTATTACACAGTAGAAAGGAAATAGCTCAGGCTTCAAATATGTACTCAGCATTTACTGCCACCAGAACTCAGCCAAAACATATCTACGCTGCTCACACACATCTGAAATTTCAGAACTAAAACAAAAAGAGAATAATATTTTTATCTTTGTATGGCTGTAGTACTCCTTGGCGAGAAACTTTAAGAGTATACAAAGGTATGATTAAAAAATAAATAAATTAATTTTGTTGATTTATTGATGTCAAGTTGAAATGAATGGCAAAGAGCTTCAGCTTAGGATACGTCAAGATTTTGTGTGTGCGCACACAAACCAGAAGATTTTTCTTAAGTAAAGAGTTTAGAAAGTCAAGCTCCGGCCTGTCTGAAGAGTATTTATTTTTCTTCTTTCCATAAACTTCCTAGTATTAGGGTTGCACTTCAGCAAGGAAAATTTCTTGCTTTTGTATCTTTGTAAACATTCTTTCTTTCTCTTACTGACTTGTTTTTCTGAGTAAGTCTCGACTGACCACCTTCTATTGGAGAAATACTTAGAATTGTCCCTTTGGAGGCTGCCTTCCTCCACTGCTCATTGATCCTTAAGAAATCCCATCAGTTTGGGTGCAACTTGGCTGTGTTGATGTCATAGGACATGTAATGTAGGGAAATATATACGACAGAAGGAAGGAGGTGAAGCAAGGGGCTCCTGAGGTACGACAAAGGCTGACAGCACTGAGCAAGAAGACCTATCTTTATTCCTTCAAATTCCAAATGCTCTAAGCACTACGTCTAGTACCAGAATTAGCTTCTCCAGGACATTTTTACATGTCTGCTTTCGATCACCAAGGACATCTCTCTGCTTCATCAGAACACGGTAACGGCTGAAGAACTCCTGGTACGTCCACCTGTTCCATAAAACAGAGATAGGTTTAGTCCACACAAAACCACAGGGACAGAGTCAGTCCACACAGTGAACAACTCTCTTAAGAAGAACAGCTATAGAGGAAAGCAACCTAAAAAGCAACAAACACACCTTGAGGGAAAGCCAGCTGCACTGATTCGGATGGTCTCCAGGACACCACAAGCTCTCAGCTGCTGCACTGCCCGCTTTTCATCAAATCTATGTAGGAATAAAAAGAGCCTGTGAGCGTGAGGTTAGTCTTGTCTTACATGGTCCCTTTGGATCTGTGGGATGTGATGACTGGATAGAAAGTCCAGGCAGTGCTTCCACAACTCAGCAATAACAGATGACATCCTGACTGGGGAATTCAGAATCTCCTGAGCCCGTCAGCTGCTCTGAATGCTTATCTTGACCCATCCCACTTCTCACCAGTCTGCCTCATCCCCATGGTCATGGAGGTCTTTGTGAGCCCAGATATTAAGCAGACATTTGCGAAAAGTTCTAAGCAAGTTCATATATATATAAAAAAAAAAAAAAAAAAAAAAGAATAACCGGAAATAAGGAAACAATGGAATCTGCAAAAGCAAATTCCATCAACTGTTACACATACTGTCAGTCAAATCCAAAACAGCTACAAATGAAATTGCAGGTATTTTTTTCTCATATATTATCACACAACAAAAAATGTTCATCAAGTTCTTCTCCCTCCATTCAACCCAAAACATCTCCTGCTCTAAGTATACACCCTAATGCACATTGAGTACATAACAACAGAAATGAAACACACCGCTTCATTTCTGAGTGAGCAACGTTCAGCAGAGCCTCAATCCTGTGAGTCCTTGTGCAATTCCCTTCTTTCACAGCCCTATACAAACCATACATGAAACAGCTTACGTGAATGGAAACTTGAAGTCGTTAGGTTTAATACAGCGCACGTAGTGTGGAGTTGTAGCATTCAGGGTTTCCATCAGCAGATGAAGAGAGTTTCGGAACTTTTTGAAAAAGAAGGGAGAAACATCAGGGAATAACCTGATCACATTTGAAATAATCTTAGGAAGCAGGTTGAGGGATACATGCTAGCTTGTAATCATGGTTTTGGTAGTAAACACAACACCAACTTGTTTCTGTTATGGCAACGGGTTTTAGTTTCAGGTACCGTCTTCAGGTTAACTGTATTACAGTGAGATACCTAGATGTTAAGCTTCATGGGAGTAAAATTCAGAAACATTACTTTTAAATCTTCAAACTCACCTGATGCCCCACAGTTTTCTTATGTTCCTTGCTGGTTTGCCCTGGCCTGGCCTTGGCTGGTTTTACAGCAGTTCGAGACAATGGCACACGGCCTGAAGGGGTTGCTGACGTGGGACTGAGCACCTTCTCCTCATCCTGGAATAACTCTGGTAGCAGCTTAAACTGGTGTAAGAGCAGAAAAAATACAGAGGGTAAGAATCTAGCAAGTGACGGCACCCATTCGTGTTTAAGGTGGTCACAATCCAGGCTCAGTCTTTGTAAATGCTGTTTTCTTCAACTTCACATAGCAATAATAGGGACAAAAAATGTAAAAGAGCATTCATTCAAGCTAGTAGTGTAGTGAGTGGGCCAGGATTTAACACTAAAAACTTCGTGGTTTTGATCAGTGAGTCTCCTTCTGATGATAAAACTCTGATTTGAGTATTTTTTCATAGAGCAGCAATAGCTTCCGTGTGAAAATGCTAGATACTGACAGCAGTTTCCTAAGTACCAGTTGTAATTATATCTGGTTACTTTGATGTAGGAAGGAAACAACAGGGTCTTTTCATATTCCAGTGGTGCATAAGATTCTCCTTTAAGTGACAGAAATATCTAGGACACTGAATAACCCAACAGGCAACAAAAAATGTTCCTCCTTTATCAATCTAAATTGAAATAACAAACTTGAAAGAGGCACCATCAACTAAAAAAAAAACTATCAGCCAAGTTCATATGACTGAAGAGCTACTCTCAGGCCAGTGGGAGCAGAAGAAAAACCTGACCAATCTTTCCAAACATCATTCAGAGCTTCCAGTTCCCTTTCTCTAATGACTGTAAAATACACCCATACGTAATAGCCGCTCTGAAATAATTTATAACTAAAAATAATACCACCAGGTCTTTCTACCAAAAATGTTATCTCTTCAGAAGCATTGTAAAAGAAAGAAAATCGGAACGTCTCTACCTGTCAATGAATAATCTTTAATCTAGCAACTGTGCATTTTCTCCCAAGACATAGGAGCAGTCAATTCTCAGTACTAGAAAGTGCTTGGGCTAAGTACAACCTAAAACATAAAAAAATTGTTTTTTTTGCCTTATAAAACTTAGTGAACATGCATGATAGCCAGTGAAACAAGCTGGGCAACAAAACGGTATTTGTGTTTTGTGATCGTGCCAGATGGGCTAGCAGAAGGCATCAAATGTTTCTCAGTAGCATCTAGCACAGCACTTCAGCTTAATATAATGAGTATGAGTGCTATGGAGACATCCTCAATCCCTGAACTAAAAGAGGAGTATCGCAGCTCAGCTTTATCTCACCTGAGTCTGCCAGGTCAGGAGCAGTCACCTCAGATTACCTCTGCGGCAGGTGGAAGAATGACATTTCCAGAGGGTGATTTAGCCCATCTCCTTCCACTGACTCAACAACTAGATTAGGATAACCAGGCCGCCACCACCTCATTCAGCTGCCTGCAGTCAGATGGAGTGAAGCTGTGTGTGCAGCTATGTGAGGTACACAGCCAAGTCCTTTCATTCCGTACACAAACTTACTTGAATGTAGTATGCTTTGCCTGGAACTACTGATGCCCTAACACAACATGGGTGCGGGCGGGGAAAAGGTCCCCAGTGTCTGGTTTGGGGATGGATGAGCTTTTCTAAGCTATCAAGCACCTAAGTCTCATTCCTTCCCTCTTTCCAACCCTGTGAAAGCTCACCTGTAAAAATGGGCAAGTACATTTCAAAGTTACCATTTTCATAGATGCTGCCTCAGTCATTGCATACAGAAGCAAGGCACAACTGCCTTCTGCAGCAGAGGTCAACAGCAGAGCACGGCTGAGAAGATCCACACGGGGGGGCATTTGTGTTCTGGTGTGGGTTGGGTTTTTCCTATCTTATCACTTTTCTTTGTTTTGCAGAACACAAGGAGTGTTCAAAGAGAGAGCAAACACTGATCGACGGGCAGACAATTCACACGGTAGAAATCAAGCAAGCATTTTTACCCTGTCATTTTTTCAGATGACTTAACAGACATTCTGCTAACATAATCTTACAATGTCTTTCAGTAGACAACAGAATATCTTAACAACATGCCAGTAGCAAGCATGAAAGCTAAGGACTATTGCTACTTTCATGACACATGCATGGAAACTGAACTGGTTCAAATAGGTCCCGTGGGTGGATTTAAAGAGAAGGCCAAAATATATAACTAAACACTACAGTGCCTGCCAAGAGCAGCGTGTGTCATGCACTTTGGAGAGCAAAGAAGCATTCAAGCTGTATGCTCAAACCCCTAGAAGCAACAGCATGCATGGGCAGGATGACAGATGATGCATTCATTTCAGAATTACCTTCTGTTGAATGTGTACAGCAAACCCAGAGAACAGCAACAACATAAAAGAATAAAAATCAGCCATATAATCCTACAGCAAATACTAATAAAGAGGGCCTGCTGAAAAATAAAAATGAAACATTCTTCAAATTTTAAATGTTTGGGGGAAAATATTCATTATGGTAAAATTTACCATTGGGAAAACTCTCTCGTTTATTAGCCTTCAGCCTGAACTGACTCAACATACCAAGTCTGCCCAAGCAGTTCCGATGCTGTTATGGCAGCTGCCTCCACCCTGCCCCAGCAGCACTGCCCAGCGCGCTGCCCCTGCGTGGCCCAGCCTGCCCAGCCCAAGGCAAAGCGATTGGCTTCAGACATTTCAATGTTTCTCTCAGTGGAGAGCCTGCTGTAGTTTTTTTATACTACGTGTTTTAATCATTTAATTTCATCAATCTGCTCACAACATAAACAGTAAAAGAATGTGGTGGATTTCCTGATAGCGTAATTTTAAATAGGCTGTCCTTGATACCAAGCTTCCTGGGCCATTACAGCTAGCAAATTCTCAAGGGCCATCAGACTGCAACATTAAGTTAATTGCCTTTACATTTCACAAGAGCACAACCAGCATTTTTGACATAAAAAAAGACAGACAATACAATTGAAGGCTTGTTCTATAATATTTCTCCATGCAGTATATTTCTACTCACATGTTATTTATCAGTCACAGACACCAGCAAGGCAAGGCTCAGTAAATTCTGGTTCGTGTCATTAGGGCCTAGGCATTTCCCTCCCTTCTCATCTCACCTCTAGAACAGAACTTGTCTCTCCTGCAGAAATTTTCTGCTCAGTTGTCAAGCCATAGGCAAGGACTTTGTTTTCAGATTAAAAAAGGTTAACCTCTAAGCCTTCCTATACTGCTACAGTATATTAGGGAAAAAAGGGGTTAATTTTGACCCACTGAAATCAGTGGATATACAGAGACAAATCTTAGCTGGAGCAAAATTTGGCTACAGGACTTTCTAAATCCATATGGATAAACAAGTAAATGTGACACAAAATATGTTCAACTTCAGCTGATCTGATACGAAGGGAGAAAAATTCCCTGGATTTATGAGAAATTTCATATGACTCTTAACTCAAGGCATCATAACTGCAGAAGAAGAAGAAATAATCCTCATACTAACCTTACTTGATTTGAGGACCTTAATTTGTTCTTCATAAACGGTGTCTTTATTCTTTTCCAGAAAGCCTTCACATTGATATTCCACCTGAAAACAGTAATTTTACAAAAAGAGCATTAGTATAAGAAGTAGTAAAAGTACCAAATAAGAATTTACCAGCTGTAACATTCACATTAAACCGTAATTCTTGTGGATGTTGAAAATATCATCTCCCAAGTGCATCTTTGTTAAATACAGATTGTGCTCAAAGACAGTGCTTTCCAGTAAGTGTAGAACACTAACAGGTATAGAGATTAATGCTATTATTGCATTATGCTATATGTATCTCACTGCAGAGAGCTGTCTATGGTAAAGACTGCATGAATGAATGGTTACCATGAAGGTGAAGAATCAGTGTGTCAAACATCTCCTTCACTGAAGTTATCCGGGCTGCAAAATTGTGTGAAATCCAGAGGCAACTGAGAACAAAGTCTCTCATCTCATTAGCTGAGAGGCAGTAAGTAAATCTGCCTGCAACTTATTATGAAAATGCCTCATTTGTAACCGGAAAGGCTACTACTTCCAGAAGCAATAAAAAGCCTGTGTGCTGTGACAATACACAACAATCCTCTACCACAGGGGCCATAGATTCTGTACTGAAGAACGGTCAGAGCTTCAAATCCAAAGCTAGTATTTCACAGTCCTAATTCCACGCTGAACAAAATAGAAAGCTATCATCAGAAGTCTACGCCTTAGAATTTAATTAAGTATGCTAACTCTCCTTAAAGGTCTCACTCTGATTTTGTATCAGCACAAGCGCAGGGCTATAAAATACAAGAGCAGAACCTTTTATCAATTTTGCTCTTTCCGAGCATAGACTGACACCCATCAGCAGACTCTCTTTAAGGAAAAGCCACTTAGCAGTGCTTACATAATGAAACTATTCCACAACCTGCAAAAAAATAAAAAAATTCCTATGGGGGAAACAAATTGGAGGAGTTCTCCAAGGTCTGCCCACAAGTCGAGGCCCACTCTGAGTATTACTTCGAGTACCATTTATGTTCTTTGTGCGGGAAACAATGCCACGAGAGGGCAGCAGGGTCTCTGCTTTCTCCCAGAAAAAGACGCCAGATGACAACAGGCAGTTTCTTAACACGCCAGCTACAGTTTCATGTCTCCCTTTGTATGTCTGTATGCATTCAGGTAAGCACATATTAATTAAATTCTTCTTGTTCTATCATGCAGCAAATAAAACAGAACTCAGAAATCTAAACAGTTACAGAGATCTTGTTGCTTTCCTTAAGCTAACACCAAAAGCGACAACAAGAGGACCTCTCCTCTATGCATAAATTCAAGAACCTGGGTGAATCAAGCAGAGGCAAAAATGACCTCCAGTCCCCTAAGGCAGCACACCCAGACCTTCTGATAAGAATCCCAGAGATCAAAGTTTTTTTGACAAAATTCTGAGCCAGCTTCTTTGTTTAACAGCACAGTTATCTTAAAACGGATTTTCTGTTTTCATTTCGAGGAGCTGCTCAGCTGGGCTGTGCGCTGCCAGAGCTGGACAGGGTGTGCATACCACCGAGCAAATATTGTCCAGCTACAAACAGCTGTTTGCTGGGCAGCAGAGGTTAAGGGTGGGAAGAGTACATACTGCTCGAGCGATAAGAACCAGGGTGTGTTAGCCTCCTGCCTGTTTGCACATTAAGACGGCAGCAAAACTGGCATTATTTCATTGCTGCTCTTTAGCTCAAACTCTGGTGATCTTTAAGATTTTCTATTTTGTCTACTTTTGTAGAGTAACTGGAACTTGTACAGTTACGTTGTGACTCACACTAAGCTGTTACATTTTGAAAAAAGGCTAGTTAGTGGTTACAGCATGTGATAGGAGTCAGGAGCTCTTGTTTGTGTTCATGGCTCTGCACAGCTGCCAGCTCAACTTCTGATCTGGTGTGCAAGCAGGCACACGTTTTGCAGAAAGCCAAGTAGGAAATTGGGCTGCTGTCCACTAGTCACCCTCTCAGCTTGGTATTTCTGCCTCGTGGCCAGGGGGAACGCTTCGTGAGCACTCCCTACCCCACTTCAACAAAGCGAACAGCATTACCAAAACCTGCTCTTCAAACTACATCAGCTGAAGTGGCTCAACTGGAGAGGAAACAATCAGCTGAAGCCACCAGCAGATTGAAGGGTGTAGTAACAAACATGCAGAGCTGATAACTTCTTGCCCCGGCACAACTAGATATGGAAACGTCTGTCAACCCACAGCTTCAGTTTATCATCTGACCTGCTGACAGGTTTTACCAGACAGCAGGGCAGCCCAGCTGCTGGCCTGTACACATCCAGGGAGTCTCTGGGCACAAGCTCCCCTGAGCCAGGCACACCGCAGCTCAGCTCCTCGGGGCAGCTGCTCACCGTGGCCTCTCCCCAGACACGCACACTCAGCAGCTTCAGTTCCAGAAAGAGGTACCAGCAGAAAACTCCTTACCTTGTCAGCAAAGTGCTTGATGATAAAGGCCTTATTTGATAAACGTGGTTTTTCAAAGAGGGCACATTTGTTCAAATGAGTATTGTATAGTTTTTGGGCCCAAGTGTCATCCGAGCCTTTTGGCATCTGTGTAATAGAACAAACACAAAGACATTTAAAATATCTTGAAAATTTTTCAGCAGTAAAACAAACTACGAAGATGTGGACAATATTTTGTGATTTGCTTTCAAATTCCATCTGCTTGGATTTCCAGTACTGCCATAATCAAGGCAGCCAGCAACTCGCCACATGCTTGCTTTTCAGATACTCCGGACTGGTGCAGCCCCTAACGCTGCTGTGCAACACATACAATGCTCAGCACACTTTCACGTCACACATCTGAGGGTGAGGATCCCAGAGATATGTTATCTGTCAGCAGTATTTTGGTGGGTCAGAACTCATCCAGCACCACTAGAGGCTGTGATATGCAAAGACCCCAGGCTGAGCTTCCATTAAATACAGTAACACACACCTTGCCCAGTATGTGGCTTGAGATATGTGGCCTTGAGATAAAAGACAAAAGGTGAAACACCAAGCAAGAGGTGACTTGCAGAAATTTAACAGGACCAAAGACTGCTACGGAAGACTCAGAAAGGGGCAAGTTGACACAGTCACAACAAAGGTTGATCAGAGACCCACAAACAGTTGCAGGTACACTCACAGACAGGAGAGAGGAAAAAAAAGCAACGTGACTAAAAATCATTTTTTATCCTCCTGTAATCGCCAGTTCTGTGTTTAAGCTCTCTAAATCATCTCAGCTGCAGAGTGTCAAAATAATGGCTATATGCAGATGATTTTTCCCTGTGAGGCCCTAGTTAATAAAAGCACTGAAAACACACCTTGCACTCCTCATCTAACAGATCCAGAATTCCCATTTTAGCCTCTATGAGGTTGATGCAAGGCTGATTGTCGTAGAAATCAATCAAGGTCCATGGTATTTGTTCTTTCATATATTCTTCTTGTTCCAACTTAAAGACATGCTACAGGGCAAAAAGAAAACAGTTTTCTGTGAAACCGAATGCAGAATAAATACATCAAACTCCCACTTGAATTCATCTTGTCACATTAATCCGGGCTGTCAAGTGATGCACAAGTTAAACTGAATAAACCTTTTAACAAGTGTATGAAAGACAAATTAACCTTTTTTTCTGGGCCTAAAAACCAACAGACTAAATTAAATCATTCATCCATACTCTCTGCAAATAAGGTCTTATTTTTCCTATCTTTTTCCTATATTGCTCCACAATTTTTCTGAAAATAACAACAAAAAAAGAAGAATACAAGAACAGCAAGTTATAAACTGAGATGTGCCATGCATTTATGATTCTGAAGTTATGAATACTGTTCTATTTCAAGTAAAATTTCACTATAAATACTCTCGTGGGTTTTTTTTTTTGTAAAAGAGCAGAGTTCCATTTTCTCTCAAATGACTGATAGTTTTTTTTCCTGAGATGACGTATTATACTAAAATATACTCTTCAGCAAAAACCTCCCAAGAATGACACTAAGAGTATTAGCACAAGAAATCATTTAAGCAAAATTTTGTGGAAAATGCGTCTGGTACAACGATCAATAAAAATGAAGTTGTATATTTTTTCAAAAACATTATCACAAAAAACCTGTACAGCTTTAATAAAATGAGCATAGGAGATAAAGTTAAACTTCAGGGAAAAAAAGATGATAAAATATTAAACAAGGAAACTGTGGTCTTAATAGCACAAGCATGCTTTTTAGAAATGAAAAGACTGCTGACTCCAGTTATTTTAAACTAAATTTTATCTCCCACTTAAATTTTAATGTATACTAACTGCTCTGACAGGCAAAAATAAATTCAGAACACATCCTAATAATCACCAAACAACAGCACTCGTGGCACTATTTAGGGGACCACCAGCAACACCTATCGGCTCGGAACCGGCATTAATTGCCCCCTTAATTCAGTGCAGAAGGCCATTAACACCCTCTGGCTCTCCAGCATGCTCCGGTAAAACAGCAGAAAGCTGTCCTGACAAAGCAGTTTATCCCTTTTATTTCATTAGCTTAACACAATCCTTTCCAAAACAGCACTCCTTAGCAGTGCCCATGGGAGCCTTTCCATGCTCATCCACTTAACAGCTGCATTACATGCAAGTTAATTCCTGACAGGAAAGTAAATGATAAAATTTTATTGGAGTATCATATCCAAACTATCTAAACCCTGAAAAGAAACAAACCCACTTCTTTACTGGAAAGGAATTAGTAATTTTGTGGTGAAAAATGTCTTCAGACCTAATTTTATGTATAGCATGATGACGATACAGCTGTAGTGGGCAACCATGACAGCCGGGGCTGTCACACAGGGCCCCGGACGAGGAGGCCTAGAGGGTGTCTTGGTGGTCTGTGACTACCTAATGGTCGCGTGTGGAGAAGAATATTTTCAGAGTTGCCCACGGGAAAGATGAAGGGTGACAGGGACAGGTTGGCAGGGACAGGTCGGCACACAGTTTTGACTCAAAAAGCCTTTTTTAGGCTGGGGGAGGCCAGACACCAGAAGGGTGGCCAGGAAAGGCTGTGGAGATGTGTGAGACTCAGCCAGGCAGGGCCCTGAGCAAGCTGCTCTCAACAGGGGTTGGCCAACGTGCCATCCTCGGGCTCCTTTCAGCCTACTTGCTTTGGGGCACCTAATAATGAAGAGTGCACACCACCTCCATGATCCCACAGGTGTAAGGAAGCAGAGAGTGAAGACTTATCAAAGACCTGGCCAGCACAAAAGTACAAAGCCTTTACATCGGGTGGCTGAATACTGGGAGGGATTCACAGCATCACAAAATAAAGGCACGCTGTAGATAGACAAGACGTCACAGTTTCATGTTTGTCTAAATTGTGACATTTGTCAAAGCAACAACATATTTAATTATCATAATTTCCTGAAGCTGTTCTTTCTTAAACAGTCACAGAAGCTGCCACTTCCATATTTCTGCATCCTCCTGCCTTTTGCTGTTTGGTAGCTTAGAAGGGGATCAATACAAAAGCCCCTTCACCCCATCGTTTGTGCAATGTGTGGGAAGGAGAAGATGGGAACAGTGATCCCATCCCAATAGTAAGTGAAACCTTATTATTTTCACAGTGACTGATTTTTTGCTGTGGAGCTGGGAAAACTCTGAAATACCTTGTGCTTTTAGCAGCTATGACATCCCGCTTATGGAGCTGAAACCATCTGCAGCACTATAAATACAGGAAGGCCATTCCGGAGATGGAAAGCTAGCCTCAGTTCTAACACACATTACTCCTGCTTGTATGTCCCTGCCGCTGGGAAAAACAATTGCTCAGGGTGATCCAGTTCTGCAAATATGCACCACCACTGAGGTACACTTGTATATATAGTTCAAAGCTATTCCAGTACTGCAGCACAGCTTAGCAACAGGCCTGGCATAAATAACTTGCCTCATCATTATGCAGGTAAGATATATAATTACAAACGTCACTGAGGCTGAGGAAAGAGAGAGAATCGTGATCTCTCTGAAGGAGGGAGAAGAGGCGCCTTTTGCCACACGTCAGCGATCAACTTAAGGATGCGGCTGTAAACCCTCAAAAAATAATGCCAGTTGCACTAGCAGAGAAAGTGAGTGTGGCAGACTTCCAACAGCGAAGTTCTGCTCTTCCCTATCAGTGCATAAACTCTTGTTGCAGGTTATAAAGACCCAGCTAACTCCAGCTTCATCCATACAGTGCTCTCATTGACAGGCAATCTCAGGGTCTTAATTGCCAAGCACTGCTTCTGTCTTATAATTGTTATTGTGATCAGAATTTCAAATAGTCCCAGAGCAGCAGTTAGTCATAAAATCTATTTCCAGGAGATAGTCAATCTTTCCCCATCCCCCAAGCCCCACGGCCAGGACAGCTGGTTAACAGACTGAAGGAATTCATCTTAACCACTGGGGACCCAATTAGCTGGATGGACTTTGGAGAGGGGAAAGAGAATAGGAAATGCCAGTAATTTCCTACTTACCATATTGAACTGTTGCTGCAGTTTTTCATTGGCATAGTTGATACAAAACTGTTCAAAGCTGTTGATTTCAAACGTCTCAAATCTAAAATATGCAGATACTCAAAATTATTTATGCAGTGAAAAGACAGATAAAATGGCCCCGTAACTTCAAATTCCCTCCCTCCAAGCAAATTAATTGCATTATTCCAGGCATAAACAACCACAACCAAGCAATGAAGCAGATAGGGAAATGGCAAGTTGCAAAGCAATGGCAATTCAGAGATGTTCCCTCTTTTGGCAGGGATGATAAAACACAGGGAAGGGACTGACCTTCCCAGAGAGCGTTAGTTATCTTTGTAGCCTCTGAAAGTGCTACACTGAACAAACCATGAGGTTACAACTAGCATGCGACTTCCAATATGCAATTCAATTTCTTTATTTAGTTTATTCATCAAATTTCTATGCAATGCGTAAAGGTACTACAAATGCCAAAAATATGAAATCCCACTGTAAATGTCAAACTTAAAATCAAGACAAAGATCTTGGACAGCATGTCAAAACTAAACACCTACTTCCTTCATCTGGAATAAGCAGCTGCTAAGGGCTTGGTGTTTTTTTCGTTTGTTTGTTTTTGTTTGTTTGGTTGGTTTTTTTTTGTTGGTTGTTTAATCCAAACAGTGATGCATGATAAAGACAGAGACACTTTGCAATAAGAAAATTACATAAAAAATGGTGTATGTCTGACAAAAAGACTCACCCATAAATGTCCAACACTCCAATGAAAGAATGCTGTTTTACAGCAGAATGAAGGGCTTTGTTCACATGATCTACAATCCAGTTAAAGAGATTAGCATAGATATGTTTGGCAAGTGCATCTCTGGCATTGATGGCATGGAGTTTAGAAATAGGCTTGATGTAGGTTTCAGTGGCAGTTGCGAGCTTCCTGTGGCAAAGCCAGTGGGCCATCTCTTCATACTCCACACCCATGAGGTCACAGAAGATGGTGAGGGGATCATGTTTGGGCTAATAAAAAAAAAAAATTGTTAGATCCTGAAACAGTATTACTAATATTTCACATGCAATCATATAATCCAAAGAACTGCCTGCCTGAGTGATCTAACAATAAGCAACAACAGCAGCTTCCTGATCTCATCTTCCTCCAGAATGTAAGAAGCTCCCTTCCCGCTTACCACATTCCCATCACTGAAGTAAGTTACCAAATTAGTTTCTCCAAACGCACTTCCTGATACGTGTGTTAATCAAAAAGCCCGACCCAGGGAACCTGAAACCTCTGCAAAAATCAATCTCCTAACCTCACATGGATGGACTTTGCACTTTGAGTTCTTGTAACTGTTTCATTTTTGAGTGAAGAAAGTAGTGAAATGCAAAGGACAGGACATCACCTATGTGCTGGGGACAGAAGGGACTACAACTCCTGAGTAGTGCTCTCGTCTAATTACATACACCCATGGCAGAGAGTGACAGGTAATGGGGCACCATCCAGTGGGACTCCTACACTGGAGATGCCCATTACGACCCAGGCTACCTCATCATGTTCTGGGGCTCATCAGCTTCCTACATGTGATCATAAAATGATGCTTTATTTGTAGTGAAAACCTTTTTAAGACACATCAAAGAGATAGTCTATTGTGGTTTCACAGCAGCTATCCGTTAGGTCCCAGAGACAATCTCAGACCAGGCACACTGATTAGCTGTGGCCCTATGAAGGACCTGTTGTCTCAGCTCCAGAAACTGCTACTGCAGATGCTTGAGAAACCAACTGCTAGCCAAGTGAGAATAAACCCTCCAACTCTTTGTACTGTTTGAAGGGAGAGAATGATGAAGGCTGAGTAGTACAGCAGTAGATATTCAAGGAAAGATAGAAAGAGAAGCTGCTCACTTCTGAATCCAAGGAAAAGAAGAGTGACAAGAACAGAACAGAAGCCAGATCTTTTTTGCTTCTCATCTCAAAAAAAGGAGTTCAGTAGGAAGCTTTGGCCCTTACTAACAAAGAGTTTGCTTTCATATCAGACCGTGCACTCCTCGCTGCTGACCAACAAAGTTAAAAAAAAGACTTATAAAACCATGACACTCTTAAAAGAGTCATAGCTGTATATCCCTGGCTCCTGTCATCTAGACACTGCAGAGACCTTCGGAAACCATTTGCTTTGCAACTATTTGGGCTAGTTTGGCACTGAACAAAAATCAGTCCATCCTGCAAACTATATACTGTGGGCAGGAAATGTATTCATGTAGGAATATAAAGATCTAGAAACCTGCCCAGGACTTCAAAGCTGTTTAGAAGACTTTTCTAGGACAGATCAGTTACAGTTCTGAAAAGAAATTAAGGCAGCCATAGTTTCACTACAAAGAACACTGTCTAAAAGCTCTAAATTGAGAAGAGTTGGATCCATCTGCAAAAGGAACTGAAAATGTTAATATATTAGAAACAAACACATTTTGCTTGTTTTTAATGTTATTACTTTTTTTTCAGAAGAAAACCCTTCTGCAAACAAGCAGAATGCAGAGCTGCCAGGACAGAAGCCATGGCCTTGAGCTCATCTACTACTCACAGGAATGGTGCAGCTGTCAGAATCCCGAGATGCAAACTCCACATTGCCCAAGTGAAGGATGCCAGCAAGGATTCGAAAAATTCCCATCTGGTAGGAATCACTGATCCCTGAAAAATGATGAATTAAATGTTTTGAGTGGATGAAAAAGTCAAGAACCATGAGTTACTGTTGAAAGAAATTATTAAGAAGAGAAAAACTGCCACCAGTGTGTGTTATTTTGGGGGAATTTGGTATTGAACACGTTCCTTGGCTTCATTTCTATTAAAAACATTCTATTACCACACATGAAAAAGATCCAGTAATAGAAACTATTTACTTTGCTGTTTCAAAGTGCTTTTTCAGAGACCTCCAACACTTCATGTGCTACTCCCAGGGAATCTAACATGTATTTATGTTTACATGTGTCTTATTCCTACTCTAGATACGTGATTCCACTGCAGCTTAATATCCCCTAAATGCAATAAAAATATCTCAATACCAAAAGTTAGCAAGCTCTCCTGCTTTTTAACCACAAAGAATTATGAAGAAAATACATACAAGTAATACAGAAAACACTTGCTAGCATATAACATTTGGGATATGATTACGTTTTACAAGTTACCTAGCAAAGTGCAGGCCTGCCTGGTGTTTACCATTTCCTTAGCATCATCAACGCCATCAATCACAGGGCTTCCACCTTGCTTCGTATAGTGAAAGTAATTTGCATTCCCTGTAAGATAAAAATAAATAAATAAAATCTTCTACACACACTGATGCAGAAATTCAGAGCACATCTGTAAAGCTGTGCAATGGTTAAGTTGCTCTTAGCAGACTCTATGATTTGAAATATGTCAATACATTTTCATTTTCTGGCTTGTAGCACCCACTTGTTCTGGAGAATAATTTTTTCAAGATTTAACAGTGCAAATAAATATACTTAAGACACTTGTTAGCTACAATAGGACCTCTATCATATTCTCTACCTAATCTTCGTTCATACTTCCACACCTGCGGAATAACCACATTGGAAACAATCATTCTTCAAACCCGAGCCAACCACCCCAAGGTGCACAGTTGACAGCAGCACTCTGGGGTTATGTTGCAGGTATTATGGTGCTACTATTGTATAAGGATATTAAAAATAAATGAATCTATTTTGTCCTTGTTTTCTTTTCATTTCTCTTTCATAGTCTAGCCTAATCTTATAAATATCTGTAATCTGTCCTGGCTGAGAAATCTTGGTTGAAGAACTGACAGCTTCCTGCCACTTCGGGGACAGCACTGGGCTTCACTGGGCAAGCAGTAGTTCTCTTTGGCGTTGTATACATTTCTACAGTTTGGGTGGCCATGCTTTCAGCTGCAGTAACAGTCTCCTTTTCTTCTGATTTCCTAACGTTTCAAAAAAGCCGCAGGAGGAGTCTCCTACACAGCTTCTTTAGTTATAATTACATAAGTTACTCTCTTTCCCATGTTAGCAGATGTGAATCCTAAATGTGCCAGGATGGTCTAGAAAAGCAGAGAAATACTTGGAAACCAGAAAGACATTTCAGAAATCAGTACTAACATACTGTGCAGTTTTCCCACTAAGAAGCTAACTTTTAAAAATATACAGAAAGCATTGAAATTTATATTGAATTTTTAAAATGATGAGGGGATTGCCTGTCATCATAGCCCATTTCTTCTATAAAGTACCAGTTCCTTTTAAATGAGAAATCTGTCCTGTCTCTGCATTTACATCTGAAAGAAAGGAAATTTCCACTTATCAGATTTGTGATCATTGGATCAGCAGAGATGGTAAAATAATTGTTGGTAACAGCCCAAGTGGAGGTGTGCATGTACAAAACACTCTACAAGTTTTTCAGGTGCTTATACCAGAAATGATAAAATTTTCCAGTAGCTGGAGACATGGAAAAAAGGTTTTAAAGGACCAAGAGAAGAGAATTTCACCCTTGCAATTGGAAAACTACTATGGGATCTGGACTTAGTAAGTTTTAATGATTACAGTTGCAACGTATTAAAGTACGCTGAATAAGCCAATCCATTACTTTAACTAAAGAGAACTTTTTAACTAAAAAGAACCAAGTCTGAGATCTGCCATTTTAGTCATTCTCAGTATCTTTCAAATGAGGGTTAAAAAGTTTAGAATTTAAAAGCCAGCATTTCTTCTTTTGGCTCTAAGACTCAAAAAAGCTCAGCCATACTGCTTTGTACATGCAATTGCACAACACAATTCATGTGAGTTTCATACCTAAGCGCAGAGTTTTAAATTCAGGTAATGCTGCAGAGGCACATAATTGGTAAAAGATGTGGTAATTTCTCTCCTCTTCTGCCTTTAAAAGAAAAGGATTGATTATATTTCACCATTTAACAAGTGCCAGAAACATCCATAAGCAGAAAAAGAAATACTAGGTTTAATGCATTCTCTAGCATTAAGAGCACAGAATTCACAAGGAAAAAGGAAGATAAATCAGTATCTATCATTTCCTTCTTTATTAATTTAATCCATTTTCCACAGTAAGAAGCATGCAGACATTTTTGTTTTAAAAAAATGCATGATTTTGCTTTTTAGAATTGTAGATTACTTCTAAATATAGACCAGGATTCTATGGGTGAGTGCGATGATCATACTTAAAGGCTTTTCATTTTCCAAAAATAACTAATACCATTTGCTTCAGCATTTAGAGTAAGCCGGTGAAGGGAATATCTTTCTTGCCAAGGCAAAGCTGGAATTTTAAAATGGAAGACAAACACAGCTCAGAAGGTTATGACTCATGACTAACACCGTAATTCTGGATGTAAGGGCTCTGAACTTCATAATTTCAAAAACAAAAACAAGAAAAAAGACTCTCCTTTAGCTAACTCATGCACAGCAAGTTTCTCATATTTTTGTTTTATACAACAGCACTCATCTAACACCCTTACACAGCACAAATTGTAATTATTTGCTTTATACCTTTAGGCAGACAGTCAAGGGTAAGTCAGTTTTTACTAAGCTCTAGACTATAGGGTAAGCAAATATGGAGAGGAGGCATGGAGACTAAAAGGTTGTAGATCTGCTCAAGTATTAAATACCAAAATGAAAAGAGTGAAAGAAAGATTAAGTTACATATTAAGTCTCATTTGTAATTATTGTGATAGCAGTGGGTTTTACCAAGAGATTTAAAGTGAGCGAAGATGGCAGCTTTACAAACCACAACAGAAAGCTCTTGGGCATGAGTATTTCTGTTACGTTTCGAAGCCTGATCCTACAACACTATGGCAAGCACAAACTCATATCTAGCAGTGCACCAAAGATGTTTCTCGTTAAAATACATACCCTTTTTAAAACACATTTTACAGCTATCAATAATTCATATACTAAAGAGTGACATGGTTTTCCTTCTCTCCTTCTTCCCCACACATGCTATAGTAAAAATATAACATCAGAGCCATCTCTGACAAGAGACACCTAACATCAGCAAACAACAGCTTTTTTTCTTCTTCTTCTTTTTTTTTTTTTAAACATAGTCACACAAATATAAAATGAGAAGATTGCATCAGTATTACCTGAAATACCACTCTTGACTTCTCCAGGAGGTAAGTTCTCATGTTAGCACCAATGATTCGATATCTCTTATCAAAACCAATTTCAATGTATTTCCCAAAGCGACTGCTGTTGTCGTTCCTTGTTGTTTTGGCGTTTCCGATAGACTGAAAAAAGGGAATTTTGTAAAGGTTGAAAAACTATTAGAAATTATGATATCTATTTAATCAACTACATGGCTCACAAATACATAAACATTAATTTGTCTAGTTTTCAAAACAATCAAGAATGATCTATGCCTGGCCATCAAAAATACGGTTATTTCATTGACATGAGATCTGGAATTGATCTTCCTAGTAATGATTTCACTTCCACACACTCTCATTTTCCAGCTAAAAAAATCATTTGAAGTCTTTTAAAAGGAATCAAAGAGTCCAACAGAAATCTCACATACAGCCAGTTTTCTTCTAAGAGTTCAGTAAAACTATATCCATTATTTCACACTGTATATATTCACAACTGTATGTACAAAGATACCTGTATAGTACTTGCAACCGGTGTAAATCTACTTATTGCAAAGCCATAATCCACCAAACTGCCCCTACACTCTTAACAGTTTTATTGCTATTATTCAAGAACCAACTACATTTCCAAAATATAATCCAAAAGTTAACATGTACAGACCAATGTTGTTTGCCTGAAACTGAATTCCTTCAATAGCAGATGGGCTAAAGATTCCGAGACAGTCTTCAGTGCTGTCTTCAGTGCGTGCATAACTTATTTAGATTACTTCAAAATAGCTCTATTCATAATAAAAAACATTTAAGGTATGTCTTCAATAGCATGTGGTCCTGTGATATCCAGGGAAATGATGGCCATGGCTGCAAAGCAGTGTAGCTGTGACTTACAGCACCTCACCTGTGTTAGGATTCACACCACTATGGGTACCAGACTGGAAGTATCAGAACTTTGAGACATGCAAATCACAACATGCTGAAATTCAAAGCAAAGAAGCTTTTCTTCTAAATGGGATCATATTGTAATCATCGTATGGCAATTCACCTTTCAAAAAGCCCGAAAGATATCTCTGTTTCAAAAGGAATAGCATTCGGTGTAACTCTTACACAGCACATTATCTTTATTCATATGCCACTGTGTTTATGTGACCAAGTACCTAACCCTGAAACGCAGCACAACTAAGAGAATGCAGATCTGCATCTATGTCCCAGGTTTTTTGTTCACATACACATCCATCGGAACTCTGTACTGAAATAAATTTGGGCGAAACCAAATGAGTACAAATAGCCATGCTGAGTATCAGTATTCCAAATCTGTAAGCAGAAGAGCGGTGAGTCAGTAAACGCTAGCAGGGTACAGCATCGAAAGCTAGGAGTAGACTTTCAGAAACCACATCACAGCAGCAGCAGCACACACGCCTGACCAAGCAGACGTCCAAGTGGTTACCAGATGAACAGTTGCTACAAAGGTTGTAAGACCAAACTGCACCTTTGCAGTTCGAAGAAATACTGAATTCACTCAAACTGAATGCATTCAAACTGTATTCTTGTGTTTTAATATCATTGCTAACATGATGTGTTTTTTGTATTTTCAGAAAACAATTACTGCTTTGAAAGGACCTATTCCAAAGTCCCACATCTCTGCGTATGAACACAGTTAAAGTCTCTGGCATTACAACGACTGCTCACCAAGGCACCCAGTAAGCTGTACACTTTGCATAGCTACACAGGGTAGCAAAGAAAGAGAGGAAGGAAGTTAGATATAAAGATATGTTCTAAGACTTGACTATTTCTACATTTGCAATAGACAGACTGTATATAGTTATTGGCTATAAAACTAATTACTCAAAATGTTGCTGGAAATGTAGAATTTATAATAGTCAATTGATATTAGAGTATTTAGTAAGCAAGCATGATGTGAAATTCTGACACTAATGGTGACTGTGATATAGAAATTAAAAAATTGAAGTTATCTTCTGCTCAACTTAGCAAATGTGAAGTTCCATGTTTCTAAACTTCATTACTTAGCTTTCTGATTTGTGTTTCTGCTGATTTACCAGCTGAAGAGTTCAAAACATTAATTTTGCTACCCCAGTCTTTGTGTATAACTTCACATTTCACAACACTTATTTTAAAGCTTTTTTAAAGCTCAAGTGTTAGAAGTTAAAAGGGTAACTTTAATCCAAATATAACTTCTGAAGTAATTCCAACTTTAGCTCTTCACAGGTACACGAAATCATTATTCCTAGAAAATAAAATGAAAGTGCCAACAGACCTCAACATGGCCAAAGATGGTATAATACTAACACCAAAGCTGGAGCAGTGAAAGGAGTACTCGGGGACTAGCTCACCCGTGCAACCCTCCTAATTGCTCCCAAGGGCCCAGGCTGCCACTGCTGGGGAAGGTGCAGCTCAAGGCAAAGCTCAGCACTCCTGACTTCTTCCCATCACTGGACACGTTGGTTACTCAACAGCAGAGCCCACTGCCATCGTGATACAGCTCATTTTATCCCACAGAACAGTTTCAAACCACCACACAGCACTACAAACCAGGCAGGATTACCTTGTGACAGAACACACACAATTGTGATGGGGCAGCTATAGCCTGAGTATCATGCACTCCTCATGCCAGGAGGAAAAAAAAGGAAAAAAAAAAAATTCATTTTTAAAATATCTGAGGAAAAAAAACAAACAATGACAGCATCTTGCATTTCACTGTGTGCATTCCATTTGCTCATGTCTATCCATTAATAATTCACCCTATTGCATAGAGATGCTGAACATATAACAAGACATCAATCATCGTAAGTATTTTCTTAGTTAACGTGCATGTTCATAGACAGAGCTATTTCTCTTAAGAAATTCCCCCAAGACTGCTTATCTCTGGTGAATCGTTTCCTTATACAAGGTTCCAGACAGAGAGGAGGGCCACAAAGATAACTAAGGGCCCAGAGCATCTCCTCTCTGAAAAACGGCTGAGAAACCTGGGTCTGTTCAGCCTAGAAAAGAGAGGACTGAGAGTGATCTATCAATGTTTATAAATATCTATAAATATCTAAAGTGTGGGAGAGAAATGGATGGGGCCAGGCTCTTTTCCGTGGTGTGCACTGATTAGACAAGGGTCAGTGGCCAAAACCTGGAACACAGCAAGTTCCACATAAACATGCTTCAGAACTTCTTTACAGTGAGGGTCACAGAGCAGTGGAGCAGGCTGCCCAGAGAAGTTGTGGAGTCTCCTTCTCTGGAGATATTCAGAGCCTGCCTGGACACTTTCCTGCTCAACCTACTGTAGGGAACCTGCTTTTAGCAGGGGGCTTGGACTTGATGGTCTCCAAAGGTCCCTTCTAACCCCTACGGTTCTGTGATTCCTTAACTTCAGCTACAGCTGGGATCTACACATGTAGGCAAAGACACAAAAGACAGAAGATAATTCAGATCAGGTTTTCTGCTTGGCCATGACATCAGAATTACAGCACCTCCTGAGCTTCCTGTAGAACAGAGATCCTGAGCAGTAAGGAACTGTACGTGTTATCCCGCAGTCTAATGACAGCGCCCGTGCTCCCAAGCCAATGGCTTTGGGACCTGACTACAGTTAGCACAACCTTTGTTGTACACAAATGAAACATTACAGTCTGAGCTAACTATTGCCAAATTATGTCTTCTGTCATTTTCCCCCTCTGAAACTGTGTACATCTCACATAAGTTTGCTTTCTCAATTTAACTTCCATGATTACATTTTACTAAAATTCAGTATTTGCTTTACTCAACAACTACAGTATTACAAAGCGGAAAAGATTTACAGCAGTATTCCTATAAAAATTACTGTTATGTGAAATACTTTAACAATACTGTAACACGACCCCACCTCTCACACCATTTCATAAATACTGCACAAAATAACGATTACAGCACTTGCCAGTAAATGGATGAAAATTAAATTTTAAAACATAGTCAGTCTGGGGTTTTTTGATGCCTATGAAAGTAAGAATCAATCTCTTTACTGAATGCTTATGTTAGCCCCCGATTACTACAACTGAAGGGTAGGAGCTAGGGCAGTAGCTCTCTTACCTCCATTATGGGGTTGGAAGCCAAGACTTTCTCCTCAACATTGGCTTCACTGGCGGATCCACTGACCGTGGCGAAGTACCTCATGGCATACTTGGCAGAGACTGTCTTCCCTGCCCCAGATTCTCCACTTACGATGATTGACTGATTTCGCTCATCTCTGAAACACAAAGACATACTGATTACCAGCTATTCTCTCAAGGACACTTACGTTTAATGTCCCCAACTTGGCGACAATCATTCCACCATAAATGTTAGCAATACAGCAATAATGTAAAGCACGTGGCAGAAAAAAAGCTGTCAGTGATAAAGCTCCCTGAACGGCTAATTGGGCTGCTGGTGACCAGGATGCTCATCGGGACAGAGGCTGCCCCCGCAGTTCAAGCAGCCATCATTTTGCTCTACAAAACCTGACTGAAACACCTGTTACCACCATAACACTATGTTCTTCTGCAGCTACTTCTATTCGGAGTGTCTGATAAAGCACCTCGCTAATCAGTGCTCATTAGTAGAGATCATTAATGCTATCCTACAGATAGAGAAACCAAGAGCACAGTTAGCAGCAGAAACCCTTCATCCTTCTGAAAAATCACCAGCTTTTCCCAGAATTGTTTTGAATCTGAAAAATTGAAGCAGGACTGTTCAGGACACAAGTAGCAGCTCTGGAGCAGAGGATCCCTTTGTTGTAAAGGTATTTCTTCTCATTATAAATATAAATAAAAAGGGATCTTAATTTGCTAGGCAAGCAATTTTCTCTCACCCCAAAGAGGCCTCTACCCATAAACCCTGACTGTATGACTGAAAAGCAGACTACAAAACAACAGTGACAGAAATTAGCATTTCTACAGCCTGGCTCTTTTTTAAAATAAAAAACCATACATGATTTATACCATACTGTATATTTCCAAAATTTAAAAGAATATTTCAAATTCCTCCTGTGAGCTGGGTGAGTTTAACTCTGTCTTACATACCGGAAAATGGATAAAGAAGGGATAAAAATTTACCCCAAAGATTTAGAAAGCCGGGTGGGGCTTGAACTAAAGAGTTTAGCCAAGTCCCAGACCAAGCTGCACTTACAGTACTGTAATGGTGGATAAAAGTTCAGGCATGCATGTATGTTCAAACAGCATATACGAAGTCTGCACAGCCTCCAAATGCCTGCTGAGGCCACAAGTAAATGCTGTGCAGGGGAAGTGAAGAATCATGCATGAAAAATCTGTTCGTGGTTTCTGTACCCTCAGGGCCCTCCAGGAGGTGCGGGGTTCTACTTCTGACATTTAAAAAAAAAGGTGCTATGAAAATAAGAAGCTAAATTACAGATCACATGGTTGCTCTCAAGCTGTTACATATCTTCAAAAGCATCCCCAAGCCTCCTGATAAGAGCACAACTCCAGCATCTACCTCATGCTGCACACGGATGTAGGCTAAAGGGAGCCCTGGTAACATCTCCCGTCTGCGAGAGCCAAGGTGTGATTCATCTAACCAAAGGAATTCATTGGGTAAAGCGGGTTCTTCGCATTTTGGTAAAAGGAAATAGCTGGGAGCTGCTTTAAATGTAATATGAAAGTGTTAAGAAGATCAAAGCAACCTAAAATTCTGTGTTCTCAACTTCCCTTTAACACATAGGATAGGTGCGAATGACTACAGCACAGTTCACACATTCGCATACACCAAGCTGTCGGTCTCAGTGGGAGAAGTGGGAGAGCGTAACCACGCAGCGTGGTGCCAGGTTATGGATAGCCCAGGTCAGGTATGCCGAACCACCAGGGGTGCCAGGCCTGGGCATGGGGAAATTAAACATGGGCCTGATGAGACATCTCCTTTACAAAGGACATCAAGCCTGCTCGAGCGAGGCTTGTGGCAGTAGGGCAGCTCACAGCAGAGACAAAGACTTCCATCTGGAAAGGAAGAAGAAACACTCTTGCTTCTTCCTCATTCCCTGCTCCCAGAGCTCATCCGGGGTGGACACGCGTGCCGGCGGCTCTGCACTTCGGGGGCCGCAGTGAATTATGCTGGTGCTCTCGTTCAAAAAGAGAAGCAGAAGGACATGAGAGAAGTCCAGCCGCAAGCATGACATTTAGGCCTAAATGGGACAACTGACAACACGCAGCCTTCCTCTCACACAGACTGTCCTGCAATGAGTCACTAACAGGGAATAATTTCTTCACAGAACCAGCAGTTTTTCTCCCCCCGGTGCTCTTTGACATAGGAAAAAATCCCCAAACCAATACCATTATAAAATAGGAAACTTCTGGTCTGATTTCAGGAGCTGCCTAGCACAGGAGGTCACCAATAACACAAGAAGCTTTTCATTTGTAGATCACCAGCTCTGTTTCATGTATTAAATACTGCTAAATATGCGAAGATGTGTTAAACTCAAGTCCTGTGAAATGGATCCTCTCTGGTGATTAATGTTATTTTTAGCTTAGTTCCCAAAGTACAGAAGGCTTTCAAAAAACAAAGTAACGCAACCTCAGTAATACGCTTTAACAAAACTGTCAGGAAAACAAAACAAAGCAAAACAAACAAAAAAACCACCATACTGTGCTGCCAAGAGAGGGACAAAAACAGTAAGTGTGTCTCATGGTAACTGTCACTTCCCTGAAGGATCAGCTCCAGGAGCTGAGAAATCCCACACGAGTTCCATCTACTGCTCCAGCTGCGAGGCACGAAGGTGCAAGTAGTGAGAGCGGCAGGATTTGATGATATATCAAGTTTATTACTGCTATTCAAGAAGCACTTTCCAAAATCATCAGGTGATTTACAGAAATATCTTCTGGAGCTGTTATGAAATAGGATCCTCGTGTTTTGAGTACCAATAGGAAACTGGTAAAAGCACATTAACATTTTAGACCCAAGCAAGTCCCCCCAATCCTTCCAGCCTTCTGCTTACAAAGATGCTTTACTACTCATATAGAGAAACAACCAACGGCTTCATTTCAGAGAACGAACCCACACCCATGCCTCATCTTGCAGCCTTTGCAAAGCTATCAGCACTCAACTGCCAGTCACTGCCCCATCTCTCCTCATCCAACAGCTATTTCTAGCAGAGACACTTTACCCAGCCTAGTGAGTATCAAAGCCTGCCTCAAAATAGCCTCAAGGCCCTCCCTTATTATTTCAATCCAGACAAGCACTGAGAAAACAAAACCAAACAATGCGCGTGACTTCCTTCCTTGCACAACTGGCATACTTTTTAATGAAGAAGGTGGAGAAATTAGCAGAAACTGCATGGAATTAGCACAAACCAAGACAGAGGGCAGACCATCCAGCACGTTGTGTGCGAGCACGCGAAGCACACCCAGCTTTTGTCATCGGGTTGGGCATTCAGGATCAGCGGGAAAACACTCATCTCTTCAGAGGACTTCCATGTTTACAAAGACGATAATGAAAAATGAGGCTGAAATAATTCCTCCTGAAGAATACTGTTGCCTGTTGCTAATTAGCCTGGAGTACCCTCTCCCCACACCACGAGATATGAAGGTCTCCTCTTCCCATGGCACTCCTGCATGTGCTCAAAATAAAGGATCCATTGCTATATTCCTGTATAAGTACATACACACACCTTTTAGACATTTGCTTAGAGAAGATGTGGCAGGCTCTCTGTGAGCTAGCAAAGCTGCTGTCCTCTATTCTGCAATGAATATTTGTATTTGCAAAAGCTGAGGCAGTCATGAGAAACAAAGGCCTCTCACTGTCTGCAGCCAGAGCCTCCGGCATCGGCCGGCCAGCGCTCCATTCACTCTCAGACTCCCTTGTCCTCACGAGTACATCAGTCTATTGTTTGGATTTAACACACTGGAGCTGCCATCCTCTAGCACATTATTCTTTCTGCTTTTTGGCACAGAGAGAGGAGAACACAGCGAAACGTCCAAGATTGCGCCCAGTGCCTGGAGAAGGTGCGAGGACAGCGTAACACAGCACCCCGCAGCAGGGGCAGCGGCTGCCACAATCCCAGACAAGACCTGGCACATGGACATCCGACCAGACAGCGAGATACTCAAGTCCTCAGAGAAGGAAGGCCGGTCCCTCCTGGCAGCCGTGGCACTTCTGCAGAGGTCTTCCACATCGCTGAACTTTAAGGAAACAGAACACCACACAACTGGGAAAGAAAACACCAGCTAGCAGAATTTGAATATATTGGGCAGAGCATAAAATGTGCAGAGAATAGGTTTTGGTTTAGTACAAACAACAGTCTAAAATACCTCTGCTTATGCCAAATGACATTTTCATAAGCAGTCTGTACTAAAAAACAAAGAAACAAACAGAAAACACAAAGAACATTTAAGTTCTTCCTTGCAGACAGAAATAACAACTCTGGAGTTATTTTCAGTTAAATCACTAGTCCTCAACCCTTGACCTGACGTTCTGAGCACTTAACATGTCACCAGTCGGAAAAGAAGCACTATAATTAACATTTTCAGCCAATAAAACAAGTAAGTAGGGCAACAGCGTTGTGTGTGACACCACTTCGCAGCCTGATGCCACACTCTATTATCTGTGCAATACGTCTCCATCTTCCTGCTTCCTCTCAGTGTAAAGCACATAATTAGATGATTTTAAAATGAAGATTACTTCTGAATGGAGGGAACTTTTTAATTATGCTTTTACAACGAGAGCTGAAGAAGAGCAAACTGGGAGATGAGAAGCTGGCGTCCTCTTTCACTGAAAGGTAGATAATGATCACATCCAATGATACAGAAATACATTACAGTGGTATGATACTAAGCCAAACTAGCTTGAAAACAGGCATTTAATCACAGCAGACCGAAACAGATCGACTGTGAACAGCCTACCGTTCACAGAAATGTGAAGCATTACGTTCAGGTATCGGTCAGGATCACAGTCAGCTTTTGCCGTTTCTGAACAGTGCACAAGGAAAAGGGAATGACAAAAGCCAAAATAAAACTCAGGGTTTGTGATGATAGGCCTGGCCATCTCAGAAACAAAACGATGGGCTGAGACTGCTTTCAGCAGCAGGGGACTTGGTTCAGAAATCTTCCATATGCTGCTCTCAGGCCTGCACTTCAAGCATCGCGTAATGGTAACAGCCAGTTCTTGTCAAATAGTGACACCCTACGGAATAAATAACTGCTAAGGAAAATAGTGTTATCTGTCACAAAAAGAACGTCTAACTTTGAAAGGCGATATTCAGTCACTGTATCCAACCCATACACAGCTCTATTCTGTGGCGAGTAATGGTCATAGAAGGAGCAATAAACGTCACTAATTTTTCATCGTTGTAATTCCAATAGAAGACAGAAACAGATTTGTGCATAGGCTGGTAAATTTTAAATACAATTTTGCTTTACCTACAAAACATATTGCCTTGTCAACAGGATTTATGAGGAATTTTAACATCAGAGCGCCAAAACAGAACAGATGTAGACTTCCTTCCCTAACTACTGCGAGCTCGAGATTACAACCTACATTTCAGCAGGGCTTTTTTGTGCTTTGAAAAACCATTGCAAAATCCAATACTGAAGACAGCTTCTGCTCAAAGGAGATTCAGCACTGGAAAAAAGGAGTCCTACAGGCTGACTTGAGATACCTTACATGCAGAAAAGGCTTTTGCAGAATACAACTGAAATGACAGTGCGCAAGAAACCAGAAAGTGGCTTAGAAAAAAATAATCTCATTTTCAAGACATGAAAAAAACTTTGTTGAGGATGTGCATACATCTTAGCGCTAAATTTTAATAGCGCTGACCACTATTAACTTTAAATTCTGTATTTCATAGAAATTGAAGAGAGATGCTTTCAAAAGGGCTCGGAACGGAAGAGGCTCTACTCCCACGAGGTCACAGCTGCCAGCCGCAGTGGAAGCAAGGGAAGCACTGCACGCATCAGAGGTGCCCAGTGACAAGGGCTGCAAAAAGACCCACTGATCATCGCCAATTTCAGCCGGCCAATGGAAAAACTGAGACAAATAAGGGAAAAAAGTGTAAGAATATAAACATTAACAGTTAATAACACTAAAGGCAGAGTTGCCAGTTTTCAATTTTTATTCCTTAAGATAGCTGTGCCTTTTCTGAACCCGGTTCCCTCAAAACCAAACTAGCTTCCTTCGTTACTGCCATTATTTCATAGCAAACTGTCCAAACATCAGGATAATCAAGACATATAGATTGAAAAATCCCTACAGATAACTTTGTTTACCTTTTTCCTCTATACATACCAAAAGAAAGTCCCTCTTTGAAGCAGGAACACTGAAAGTTAAAAACCTATCAATACATATTTCAGAGGGGATTAAAGAAGCTCAGAGCTATTCAATTTAATCATCAAAGCACAACATGTTTTTGTGTTTTATTCCTTCCTATGACTGACGCATTGGGTGTATCACTTGATCTTGTCTTTCAGACTCATGACTCTAAAGCAAATAATGTCAGATAGATGTATATAAGCACACACACCACAATAACATCAGCCTGGGAAAACAAACAAAAAGAATCCAGAATTATCGACATCAGCCTCAATACACGTATCAATCCATCCTTACCCAAGCCACCAGCATCTCTGCCTGGCAAAAGCGTATCATTAACAGCTGATTTTAAAAGATTTTGATGTGGACTTCAAACATTTGCCTGCGATGCACTACTTCAAAGCTGAGCTGTCTTAATGCCACATAACATAGATGAGATTGGCAGAAGAGATCAGAGTGCGCTGTCCTTCGTTTAAACGGAGAGAGCAAATAGAGCTATTTGATGAGAAGAACATTAGCGCTTACTTTCCCTTTCATCCCAAATCATCTACATCTGTTAACTTTGAGGACGCTGCCAAGGTGCTGATGTTTTTACAGAAGCTTCTTGTCAGTGTGGCTTGAGGGAAAAATATGGCCTGAAGGTGGCCAGAGCTAAGAGGTTTAATTAAATCTACTACCGTTTTTTGTGGGGTGGAGTTGCTATTGGTTTGTTGTTTTAATTTAGAGTAACATGTTTAGGCCAAGGCTAAGGGCACCGTCCCCATGTCATATGGCAGATTCATTTTTTATTTAAATAAAAACTGCACAAACTGCTGCTCAAGGCCTGATCCTGCGATCCGTAAATACCAAATCTCCTACTGCTTCAGTGCAAGACCAAGACCATGATAAATAGCTTATTTAATCCAACAGAGACAGTCTCATCAACCCGATCTCACTGTGGCCACTCTACTGCAATTCCACAGTAATGGAGTAGACTTGTAAGCCTGAAATTGCTTTAGATTTTTCAAAACTGAACCCTGATCAAAGGATGTTAATGACTAACCTGACGCAAACTCCCAGGGAAGGAATCTGTGACTCAGGGAACATTTGGGACAGTTTCTGTTCTAAGCATACACACGTGATTACCATTTACATCAATGTGAATCGTGCCCATCAAAGACAGAAAAGGAACCTGAGTTTGTTTTCCGAGTGACACGTCATCCTACAGCTGAATTACAGCAGCAGGAAAACTAACTCAAGAGAAGATGAAAAATAATGACATCGATGAAAGGTCAGAAAGGATTAATTCTGAAAGGCTGGCATGTTTGAAATCTTGTTGTACTTCCATCAGCTGCAGCTACTCCAAGAGTCACAGGATTAAACACTAAGCACTAACACAAACTTAACTTAAACTGAGACATTTTACCTTCTGAAGATTTTCAGACTGTGCAAGAATACATATACACATGTGCAGCTGGCATGATTAAGTGTCTCCAGCAAGGCAAGCATAACACTGAACCAAGTAGGCACCCTATTTTTTTTGCAATCAATCTCTCAATATCCCAGCTGCATATTTGTGACAGCGTATGACCAAAATAACCCATAGTATCTGGAGCCAGAACATTTACACGTCTTTGTAGCTGAGAGCATGACTAAACAAATACATTTATTAAAGATGTTTCCTTCTGTGAGGCAGCTATAGCAAAAACAAGAGCACAGAAAAATTTACCAAATAATTTTCTCATTGATAAGATGAAATAAAACAAGTTTATACAATGCACTGAAAATAAAACCAGCATGGAAGTGCTAAATACTGTAACCGCTTTATCAATGTTCCCAAATAACTTAGAAGTAATGACGTTATGGGAACAGAGAAATGCATCTAATATGCCACCTGTTCCAAACAGCTTTTTGCAGCCTGGGAGTAATTATCAACACAAAAGATTTCAAATTCCTTTCTTGTGAAATCCATCAGCTTTCATCAAGATAAAGTAAGAATTCTCTGCAGTATCGAATACTTTGTGACCTTTGCAGAAAACAACTTGATTAACTTACTAAGAAATTGAGGAAGGAACTTCCCAGCCCCAGCAGGCTGAAGGGAGCACAGACTTCACAGGACTGTGCATTTTCAAATACCAGAAACAGGATGAGTAGTAGAAGAAGGGCTGGGAAAGAACAAAACTTTGAGGTGCTATCAGAGAAACAGAAGTGTAAATCCACGGTATATGGATAATGATAAGATTTTGTACACCTCATCTGAAGACTCACTAAATCGGTCTCACTTCAATAAATTGAATTGGATGGAGCATTTTCTAAAACAACAGTGACTGCAAACTTAAAACCAAAACATTTCCTAGAACACCCTTCTTCAGCACAAAACATGGTTTTGGAGAGAGAAAAGGATTTTATATTCCTGTAATTCACACTACATTGTTGGACATGGCCAAAGTGCACGTGCAGGTGAAGGACACTATACACCCATGCATTTCTCTACAGGAAATTCTGGACAGAAGTGTGGTAACCTTAGTCACAGTGGCCTTTCAGCACAGAAATGCAAACAATAGCTCAGAACAAGCTATTGCATTTCACAGCTCAATATGCTAACCATGAATAAAAACAGCATTGCTCTGTGTCTGTAATACAGGGCACAAGGTCTAACGCAATGTGAAACAGGCCAGTCGTACAAATGTACACGCAATGCCTGTACTTACTACATGCCTTTTTTTGAATCCAAACTTTTAGCAAATTTCCAGGGGATTTTGCACTGTTTCAATTAAGAGTGATGCTACAGTTAGATTTCAATGTAGTGCTATATATTCAGATCGTATGCAATGTCCCAGACAGAGGGAGCTCCTCTACGCACACTTGGAGGCCCCTTCCGGCCTGCTCTTCTCCTGCAACTCCCAAGTACCTATTCACAGCTACAGTATCTGCACCTCTGTCTGCACTACAAGAGCCTCTCATCCCTCTGACCTCTGCAGTCACGCACAGCTCACTGCCCGTGCTCTCACCAGCACCAGCTCCCTCTGTCCTGTGTCGGCCTGGGTGCCATGCTCACTGCTTGGTCCACCACAGCCCAGTTCTGCATGGTGCTTCTATTGGTACACCTGTTTGATTTTCTAAAGGACCAAAATTGCCTTTTACACATGTCCCAAAATAAAAGACAGCAGTAAAAGTCTTCAGCTTGGGAAGGTTTAACACAGCACAGCGTCGTGCGGCAGCAAGCGAGGCTGTGCACGTGAAGCGGCACTTGCTCACCGTGAAGGACTTGGAAATTCAGCACCGTGTCTCTGTCAGGAGCCGCTACAGGAACTGGCCACTCTACAAGCCCAGGATTTGAATTTCAACCAGAAGTAATTTAACTGATAAATAAATAAATAAGAATTAATTCGGTAGTTTTCCAGTGCTCTCAGATCAAGGCAGAACAGCAGCAGCTATGGGGAGGTGCCAGGCCAGGGCCGCCCGCCTGCCGCTTCTCACAGTGGCAGCGTTTTTGCCCTTCATTAACCTTCTGAACAAGCTATTTTAATCACAAAAGTCTTTGCAGCCCTAAATAAGTTCCATTATTCCCTGGTTTCTGGATTTGGCTCTCTGGCCTCCTTTATGGGAAAAGCACCCTGGTTTTGCACTTCCCAGTGCTGCCAACAGCCTACACGGACGAAGGCATTTCTCTGCTCCCTCTACTGGGCCTGCTGGGCCTGCCCGGGAGGTGTCCTCCTTTGGGAGAAGTCTCCCCTGCACCGTCAGCACCAATAAACACCAGCCCTGTGCTCTGCCTTCACCTGCACTGCTCCTCCTTCGAGCAGAGCCACATCATCCCCGCGCTCGCCAACCCGCTGAGGGAGCCTACACACCCGCCATGTTGGCACATCCCACAAGGTGCGGCCTGACACCGTGAATTATTTCTTCCACTCTCAAAAGGCTGTTGTGTGGAGTAACAAGACGACTTTTGTAAAAAAATAAAAATTTAAATTAAATTAATGCTGTATCAGTGTTAAGGATTATTACTAGAGACTAAAGGGCTTTGAACCATTCTGTGTCAATGTGATGGGGCAAATTAAAAGAGTTAGTTATTAGTGCTGTGCCCAGCAGGAAGTGTCACTTCTTGTGCAGAACAGCAGTTACATTTCTTGGTCTGTCCCCCCTGCACACCCTGTACCATCAGTTTATTTTGACTATCTGGATCTCACATGCTCCAGCCTGAAACATCCTCCTCTTTGCAGAAACCATGTGCCAACAATTCAGACGCGTTCAGCTGCACCTTGAGTCACAACAATTCGTACTGACTAATCGGTAAATTAAATCTTTGTAAAGATTGTTCATTTTAATAGGCATGAAATATTAGTCCAACAAACCATCTTCTTTAACCACATTCCTAAATACATTTCTGGTTCAACTGCTCATTAAGCATAACAGCATTTCTCACTGACATCCTGTTCAGCTGCTGGACTAAAGAGGATGTTCTGAGCACAGAAACTGGAGGCTGGAAGCTCCGTGCTGGGATCCAACTCTGGGGTGACAAGAGGCATGGCCACAGCACACCATCTCCACCTTAGTGGTTTTTTTCTATGCAAGCGGAAAATGTTATTATACTGGCATTAGACACAGACTAGTGAATGTAGAGTGCCTGGAAAACATGAAGTCTTCTCTAAAAGCAAATATCTGTTGCCTGGCACAGACATACCTTAAGTCTGCAGGAAACGAAGGCATGAAAAATCTAGCACGTTAATTTTTGTAATTTGAAAACAAATAAGCTACAGGTGAACGTTGCTATGAAACCCATTCAAGTGCAGCACTATCAATCATGTGCATTTTATTGTTTTTATTGTCAAGCTGGTAGGATCAAGCCATCAGACGCTGGATTAGGATATTTCCAACTCTCTGTCTGTTTCAACAAATGGAAAAATGGTAGTGATCTCCTCTCTAAAGGACTTTGAGATCTGCTTGTGGATGGTGCCACACAAAGATGAAATACTACCATTATATATAAGCTGATTCACCTGCAAACTCAGCTACTACAAAACTCCACAAGTTCTGAAACATCTTATGGTCCTGTTCAACAACAGCTTGGTAAAAACATTCTACAACACTCTCAAAAACAGCACATATACCTTTTTCAGTGAACAAATTGCACCACTTGCCATTTCAATAGTATCCAGGAAAAACAGCTCTGGACTGTACAAACGCCAAAAGGTGAAAAGATAACGAATTGATGGTAACATCTCTCGACACATACAAATGAAGAAAACTGAGGTCAGCACATGCTGCAAAATCATGACAGATTGCACACCAGAGGAGCACAAAGATGAGCCAGCACTATGGAAGTGATTTATCTGGGGATTAGTCAGAGGTCACTCTAACAGTAGTTTACTAAAGCTCATTGCTTAGCTACCAGCAAGACACCTCACATGAACTCCAGCTTCCAGCTACAACAATGCTTAACCCTTCTGTTGCCTAAAAATAATCACTGCTCAAACAAGTAGGTCCTTGATGTTATATCAGCTTGAATAGTCTACCTGCTGTCTTGTACTCGGTATTATCACAAAACGTCAGACACGAAACGTAAGGGTTACTTCCTTAATCCAAAATCATCCGTTTTCACCAGAAATGACAATTTCCCTTTTCATTCTAATTTTAACAGCAAAGCCCCAAAATAATCATCTCTCCTCGAGGTATTTCATTTGAAAAGTTGTATGTCACAGTCATACGTCAAAGCAGGCTGCTGTACGCCTGCACAGTGCCTACCAACCACGGCAGGCTCTCGTTTTGTAACTGCATACAGACCTGTGACGCGTTGTTCATCATTCCTCTCCAAATTTCTGCTGGGTGTGAACAGAGGATCCATTTGTGAGATGATGGGAAACAAAACAGCAGCTGACCAAAAGTGCATTTTTATAACAGGACATCAGCTTGGGATGGCAGGGATAACTGGAGATTGTCAGTCGAGGTGCTTTTAAAACACCTACTCACCAGCTCACCAAGCTTCCTTTTTAACAAAAAGTAACATAACAAATCTTCATGTAGCTCAGAGCCATCAGACACATGCCATAAAACTGACAAAACGGATAGGCAGCCTACTTATTAAAGATAATTTAATGAAAAAGATACATGCTCATATTGGATAAATCATTATGCTTTGTCCAAATAGAAAAAAACAAACCTTTGGAGACTGACTCTTAAAACAGTATTGCTTTCCATCCTAGCGCTCACCGAGTTTTATAGGGATCTCACCAGGATGTAATTCTGCTTGCAGATGTCACTCAGCTTGCACTTTGCTTAACAACTTCACTAATTAATTCACTTGAAAACAAAGACTAATTTCATTTATTAAATTGAAAAGCACTGACCTCTGCTCTATCTGTCACCAACTACATTAGGAATGGAACAAAACAGACTAACAAAGTATTGATAAAACCTTTGATAACCTATTGATAACCCCTGATGCTGCCCCACCACACTGCAGACTAACTGCCCAGACACTTTGCTCTGGTGGAAAAAGGAAAAGAAATATAAATCCAAACTGAAAGTAGTCCTAAAAAGTTGTGCATGTTTTACTGGGCTGTGGTAACAAAAATCAGTTATTTGATGATCACGTGTGGGTAAAGAAGAGCCATGTTGCTTTTTACTAATCTTCCATAGTTTTGTATTGTAGGTACTGAAGACACAACGTAAATACTTAGTTTACTGTGACTAACTGTCGTGGGTCATTTTGTTTGGCTAAAGAAGACTGCAGAAATCATTTAGTTACAACCAAACACAAGAGAAGAGTTTCTCAGTCACAGTAAAGGAAGCAATAAGCTGGCAAGAACTAATTCTAAATCGTTGAATTATAAATAACAAGAGGACTTAAGGACTAAATATTTATGTGTTGAAGCTTTATGGATAGGAGCATCATGACTAATTATTCCAGTCATCATTTAAACATGGAGTTAGGACAGATTAGAAGCAGCAGAAAAATAAATCTCAGCATATTTAGGCATAAATGCAGATTGCTGCCATAAATATAGCTACCATATGAATAGTTGATGCAATTATTAAATCATTAATGAAAGTCACATACAACTGCATTTTCGTTTTTAGATGACCAACAGCAGAACTACAAATATTCACATTTTTTTCTTTTAACTTCATAATTCAGGAGTAAAAAGCGATTTATTTAGAGTGCAGAAATTATCACTGATATTAAAGGGTAGGAAGCAGCTAATGAACTGGAAACAGCATTCAAAAACCTCATCCAACTAGCAAACACCCAGTAAGTCTAAATGACAGTAGAAATTCTTAAAAATAAACAATCAAACAAAAGTAGAGAGAAAAGAAGTATTAAGAAAATAGATAAGCAATGGAATTGTTACTTCAGTGTTGAGGAATAGAGAGAAAAGGAAATAAACGGTAGGAAAGTAAATAAACAATTAAATAGTTACTTCAGTGTAGAGGAATGTTATGAATTTTCATTGCGTGCTTAGATTTCACTTTGCACCTATGAAAGTACTGTCATTCATTCATAAAAGAATAACAACAACAACATCTATAACATGTTGTAGGCACACAAAGGAATTAATTCTTTGATGCTACAGGATTATTTAAGATCATTTCCATGTTTATGTAATTCTCATCATTTGTTTCAAAAAGAAACTTCTACCACACCTTATTTGTTATTATTCAGGATAGCAGAATTGCTGGAGGGTGCATCTAGAACTGAAGAGCAGGCAATTAACTCAAAAGGGAAAAGCCACAGCAGAAACTCTCGCCAAAATCTCAGCCCTCTGAGTCTACCTCTGATGTCAGAGAAGGAAATAGAAGATAAAGTAGATAAGGCACACAGAAATCTTCACTGTACAGGCTTCAGCTAACAAGTGAACAGCATACAGGAAGTTCAGGAATTTGAAGTTTCCACATAGGTAAGAGGTAAGCCCACTCTAGACAGTAGTTAAAAGCAGCCAGTGGAGAGAGATCATCTTCCAACCAACTCCATTAACCTCTACTGGTTAACACTAAGAAAAATTCTGGGAATTTGGATTACATTCCTCACTGACATATAACTGCAGCTGTGTACTGTGCCTCAGATGTACAATAGGTCTAACATATTTTTACTTCACTGAGCTTTTAGTGATTTGACTGACAATAACCTGTAGAAAAACCGAGATCTAGATTGAAAGAGCCACAATGCAGATATAACTGTCATGACATACCAGTTCTGCCTTTGTATTCCTATACCAGATTGTCTTTTTTTCTTAGGAGAAGGAAAGTAAGGGGAGTACCTCTGGCATAGAAACAGTGCAAGTGTACAGTATTCCTGAAACACTGTCTATTTTGGGATTACCCTAAGTCATGAAATGTTGCACTGTACTGTACCACTTTCTTTTCAAACTACCTATTATGTGGGTATCAAGTGAATCACGGTATTCACGTACACAACTGACTTCACAACACATGGAACACGCTATTCATTCTAGCACTCATAGGAATTGTTAAGAGAATAGGCAGCTAATTGCGGAGATGAACATTTTATCGTTTTCAACCCATCTTTGCCTTGTGTCCCCCTTCTGCAGTAGAGCTTGAGGGCCACTGTAATTAATTCAGAGTTTTTTCACTTTTTTTTCTTAATTAATTTGCTCATGAGTTGTATTGTCAACAAGGAAAACTGTACCAGTAACTTGTAGCTGAACAGTGAGGATAGCAGTGACCATTTTGCTAACTTAAGACGACACAGTTGCCTGAAAGACTCTTAGGATAGAAACTATTTCAAAAAGCTTCTCAAATTGGCAGGTTCTTGGGGTGAGGGAGAAGAACAGTTTCCAACAACCACTTTCCTTAAGCTGCAAGTTTATTTTCATGCAATTTTTAAGGAAATGAGGACTTCCTGCACAGCTGTTACAGTGTCCTTAGAGACACTGTTTTGGGGCACTCTCTGTGCAACCAGTCCTGCGCTCCCTCTTAATGCTAGTCAGTAACAGTCAAAAGCAGATTACATAGCTGGGACTCTACTGACATGACTAGGAGCCTATAATAGCATGCAGCATTCATAAGCTGGGTGATTTTTCTTTTTCTGTTATCAGTATCATACACAAATATGAAACAGTTAAGAATCTGGCACGTCTCCCTTTAAAAGGCCACCAATGATTAAAAAGAATCTCCACAGTTTGCTAATCAAATTAAAACAACATGATCTTATAATGCACTGGACTAATTTTAGACCTAAATTCTGAAGAGATCTGTGGTTATTCCTGTTACCTGTCAGCAGCCAGGATCTCCAAGGCATTCATAATGTTTTACTGATCACTAATTTGGGCAACTTAGTCTCTTATGAAATATACTAAAACACTAAAAACTATGTTCAAAAAACAGATCTTGCAAACTACTTAATGAGCCACAACTGAAAAGAAGTCTGTTGGCCAGAAATTTTTAATTTTATTCCTTTCAAAAAAACGATTAATTCAAAACTCATGTTGTCTACAAACCTGGCCATCTGTTTATATGCCTCTTCTGCCACTGCAAAGATGTGTGGATCCATATCCCCCATATTTTGGCCACTGTACGCATTGATGATATCTTCGCCATAGATAGGCAGTTGTTCATAAGGATTTATCGCCACTAAGACGATACCTACAAAGGAAATGAAACAGAGAGAGTTATTAATAGTTGTTTCAAAACAAAATAAAACAAAAATGGCTTTAGCACCAACTATTGTTCTAACCTTTCTAAAAATATGAACTATACAAGAATAAGGACTTGTTTTATTGTTGACTTCAATAGATATTTAGTCTGATCTTAGCTTTGTGTACAAAAAATAGAGTAAGTTTACTTCTGCCCTACTTCAGGGAACACGTCGGGAACAGCTTTGTACTTCATCTTGTTGCTTGCCTTTCCTAAAGCTAGCGTGCATGAAACAACACAACCAGATTCAGTGTGCCCACTCCGAATATAGTCTGCTCAGCACAGTAAATTGATCAATGTGCATTGTTTTCCCTGTATTTTATCGTAAAAGTACCTGTGTTTGTGAGTTATAGCTACTACACATTGGCCTTGATGACCAGAAATTGAATTACGTAAAGGGTATTAACCCTTCAGGAGTCATGCTGTGCCCAGGACTAACACCTTCAGTTTTTGTTACAAGCAACAAAGTAGAGACACGGTGTCATTTGGACACCAGGAGGTGTCTACCGGCTGGCAGAACAACCTCCTGCCTGGAGGAGGTCTGTACAGCGACCCTTCTGAAGGGGATCAAAAAACCACACGCAGCCATATTAACACAGGGCCAATACACAGAGGCACACAGTCAGGATATAAAGTAATTACACCTCTAGAAGGTACCACGAAGTCCTCATGTTATATGTCTGAATGTGTAACCACTTATACTTTCCATTTTCTATGTTTTCCATTACAGTTATGCACTTACCTGCCTTTTTTATACCACTCATTACTACATCATTTCTAAACTTGTGCCATCCTTTTGCTCTCCCCACAGAGACTACTTCCAATTCCATTCTCTTTCACATGAAAACTCAGTCTTACGCCACACATCTTTCCTATCCACAAAGTGCTTTGGTCCAATTTTCTTTCCTGCGAGAAATGAGGATTTCTCTGCCCACAGGGAAGCTTTGAACAAAGACTACTGATACCCTTCTCTCCTGCAGTTTACAATCAGTAGGAAACACTTCCTTGCTCCATGCAGAAGTGAAAACACTGATCACTGTCCTGTGAGACCCGGCCATTCAAGGAAAAAAGTGCTCTATTGACATGATAATTCATCCTCACCTAGAAGAGGTGAGGAGGGGAAAAAAGAGAAACTCTAATTTTAACTGTGGCCATTTTAAAAATAGAATCTCCTCTCATATACATATTTCATGGTGCGTGTGGCTGTGTAATGCCTGTAGCAAGCATGCTATAGACACTCCTTGGACAACCCGTCCCTGAAGTACCCACGCTGAAAGCATTTCCATAGCATTCAACACATTTCTAAATTTACTCAGAGATTCACATGCACACACACACACTTCCTCAGGGCAGATCCCAGCCCTCTGCTCTATGCAGATTAGTGCAGTGATTTCTATCTAAGAAATTTTCCATGCTAAAGCTGGGAGGAGGGAAGTGAAAGAACCTATGATCTGGCTCTGCTGCTGTATAATCCCATTTTTACATCCTGTCATGTATTTATAAATCAAGCACAAACTGTAGCAAAAGCATTAGACAATGACAGAAAATTTTTCAAGAAGAGATCTGAGAGACCTTGATCTATTTCCTCAAATATACGGCTAGTTAGATGTCTAGGCACGCCTATCTAACCGAGTCAGTGTTTTTCCATCAGCCATGACTTCACCCAAGTGACTCAGGAACTCCAGTAAAAGTCCCTGTAAAAAGGCACGCCAAGTTGTTAACGCTGTGTTGACGAGCCCCAAACCAAAGGGGGGTGCAGGCATAAAGGAGCTCAGTACTGGCAGACTTGAGGAATATTCTCAGTGCAAGGAACACTTGCACTTAGAAACTGGGAAAAAGCAATTGAGAAGCTTTTTTGTTTTGTTTTGTTTTTAAAGGACCTTGCAGTGCCCGTCAGATAACTTGAAAATCAGCAGCTGAGAGGGACTTAGGAGTTGGCCAGCGGTGGCCGGGCTGTGGTGGGTGAACCAGTGGCTCCCCACGCCTGCCCACCCTGCCCTCACTGGGGCACAGCGCCAAAAGGGGCCCACGGGGCACGGAGCTGCTGTGGCCCTGTGTGCCAGGGACCCAGGCCAACAACCAAACCGGCCGTCCCAGCCTGGCCTACCGCCGGCTGATGCTAATTTCCTTGAGCTGCTCGCAGCACAAAGATGGCATCGCAGATGTGGAGGATCAGGATGGGTTGCAAGGCGGGAGCTCAGTCTGGGACATCAGAGCTTTTGGTGCCCTGCTGAGCACAGGGGAGGCACAGGTAGGAACCAGGACACCCGGTACAAGAGCAGCCTCCCGGCAGGCTCTCCCAAGCTCTGCAGAGGACAAGGGAGCGTGGCTGGACACAGCCAGGGCAGGGAAGAGGTGGTGGCGTCCCAGGGCCCCGGAGATGCTGCCAAGAGAATGCCAGGAAATTTGTTGCTATGAACAACACCAGGAAGCACCCTTGGATCCTGCAGGCCCTTTGCCAATACACAGCAATGCTTCCTCCCTTTCCTCTCCTCAGCGGCACTGCTGAGCACGCATCCTCAGGATTTCTCAGGCCTGTTTCGGCACTGAACACGAGCCACGTCACAATTCCTAATTTCATCAGCAATGTGCAGCTGCTAGGCAAAATGACGAGGACTGAGCCTCATGAGGCTTCGCAGCACGAGGGATTCAGGGCCACGCTCGGTGCTGAACACCCGGAGGGGCTTTTCTGCAGCAGCCCTCTCGTGGGAGCTGGGCATGCGTGCCTCGCGCAGCTCATTAGCCAGGTGTCTGCTAATTCCCTGACACTTGCTCTGACGCTCGTACCATCCAGATGAGGTTTCCCAGCGCTTCTGCGCAGCACAGCTTGTTACCAAAGCACACATAGCGTGGCGGCAGTCAGGCCTCTGCCCTGTGGGAGCTGCTGTGCAGCGGGCGACGAGCATTAACCACCCTGGCCTGCTCCACCTCACAGCCCGGCTGCGAGCCGGGATGGACAAGGCCCCTAAAGCCTCTCAGGCTTGCAAGTCTAATCCAAGAGACATTTAAAAACCTGTGCAAGACTTTAGACAATTCCCTCCTCCTGCTTTTGGCTACATTGGCACAAAGCCTTGAATTCAAAACCGGCAGCCCCGTGACAAGTCTCCAGTGTATTAAAATCACTTCAGGAGTGCCTTGTAAGATCAACATGCAACCGCCATCTGGAAATACCCAAAACAAGCGAGGCACAAATTATGTGCTTTCTATGGAACTTTAAAGCAGTCTATCTCACAAGACTATAATCCAGAGTAATTTATATATAATTTCTTTTTAACTCTACTAAATCGTGTGGCTGTTTTTAGAACAAATATCATGGCCCTTCCCAGAACGTGCGTGTTTTCATTCCTACCGTTACATAAACTGAACTCTGGCTACTCTTCTTGCCATTCTCCTTACATATACCCCAACAAAGGGTAGCCAATTCTTTCATTTTGAATGTATTCACCCATCTGTGGGTAAACTGCATATTATTGCAAATAATTTATTAATTTAAAGTTTGCTGTCCTTTATAAAAGGCAGTATTTTTATCAGGTTGCACTGAGTTTTGATCACTACCATAGCAGTTTTTCCATATAAACATTCAATTTTTCCTTTGTAACCTTTCAATTTCCTTCAGTAACTCTTCATTTCACATTCTCAACAGTAAAACAAAACTGTAAATCACCTCTGGATTTCTGGTGACAGGCTGCCCTGTTAAGAAATCAGGAGTTCTTCTATTTAAAAGTCCGGGTTACCTCAAAGTGAAATTTTCCAGAATTTAATAGCATTTGACATCGTACACTACTGAAAGAATAGTTGAATTAATTTCTAGGGCTGTGGAAACTCATCCATCCCAGATCTAGTTCTGCTGGTTGAGAGCAATGTTACCATAACTCTCTTGGTAGATTAAAGCATTTTTTAATCTCCTTCAGGCTAAATCAACTGGGTTAGCTCAAACCATCTTCAGCGGGTATTTAAACTAACCTGGCTAACGTCTGAATCAGATTAAGGAGGCACATACAGCTCCTTCCGCAGACAAAGCTCTAAGGCAATAATCTTTTGCAGAGGGGAAGCAGCACGTACTTAGCACAGAAACCGATAGTGGTTTGCAAGGTGAGTGTCCATGACCAAAGCACCAGGTTTCTAGAGGCTAACTCACCAACTTCATTTTCCTTAGCCTGTAATGTAACATACATATGCCTACCAGCCAAGATAACAAATGCAGAGCACACTCTTCGGTTCAGTCAGTGTCCAACCTCAGTCACCTGCATCATGGCCACCTGAAACTGCCACAGTGCCCAGTCCTCCTGTTTCTAATTCACACAGCATGCACTTCCCAGAAGTGTCACTTTGTGTTGGGAAGCAAGAAGGCGGATTGAGCTCAGCAATCCCACATCACCAAACTCCACAAGCTGCCAAAGGCCTTTCAGCCATAGGAGAAACTGCAAAAAAAATCAGCCAAACCCACAACTAAAGTAGCACTAGGAAAAACATGAAAACAAGTTTTCCGAAACAGCAAAACAAAACCACCTGACAACACACTTCTTTTGAAAACCTCTTAAATTACATTAAACACAGTCCATATTTAGAAGCAAACACAACACAAACCGGGCAGGCTGTCTCACGGTATGGGCATGGCACTTGCAGGCATGGAACCACTAAACTCATAAATTGGAAACTATTTACAAGCTCAGGCCATGAGACTCTGGTTACACAAAAGCCCTTTCACTGAACGTTCCCTCATCAGGAGCTTTACACGGGGGCACTAGCCCGGAAACATGGGCTACGTTCAAGCTCAGGGATTAAAGCACGCACCCTTAGCAGGGGCTGCCCAGAGGGTCTGTGGTGTCTCCACCATTGGAGGTGCTCAAGCGCTCTTTGGTTGAAGCCCTGAGCAACCCCACCTCATCAGACCTGCTTTAAGTAGGGAGCTTCACTTCCACAGGTCCTGTCCAACCTCAGTCATTCTGTGCCTCTGGCCACGTGCTGACTGCGTGAGGGACGAGGTGTGGGTCCCACACCTTGGGAACAAAGGCTGGTTGCAAGCAGAGGGAGGCAAAGTCTGATTCAGGCCCCCATGGTCTGGACACTGCTGAGAGCAGGGCTGGGAGCAGATGTGATCTGCTGAGCGCCCACAGATTAGGAACAGCCAGCGGGATGTTCATGTCTGCACTGTGCCCACGGCGAGGAGCTGAACGTGCCGATTACCTTATCCCTCCATACCATCAGCACTGGGGAGCTGTACCAGCAACCAGAACAGGGAAAAACTGACACTTGGCACGTTCCACCTGAAGACCAGGACAGGAGAGGGCCTTCAGCTGCAAAATACAAGTTTCTACTTCAGATACCTTCAGCCAGGATTCACTGGTATCTGCCGAGGGCCATATTGCAACATGACTTCCACAGCCTGCTCTACAGTCTGCAAAGCGGCACAAAGTACAATGGAATTGTAAATAGCAAGTCTGATGTATGATGGCATCAAGAAGGCTCAATATCCTCTGGCACGCCATAGCAAGAACGGGGACTGTCCTACAAAAGTCTGATTAGAAACAGTTAAACTGTTTATTTAAAAAGAAATCATGGGGCATGTTTTCTGCTGGCATAAACTGGGCTATGATGAATATACACACGGTAAGTTGACTACATGTACTGGAAGAATGCGTCTTTGTTTTAATCAGACAATTACAAGAAGGAAATTTTCAGTATCTGGTTTCCAGCAATCACATCATTATATTATGTTTTGTTTTACTCAGCTTAAATGTAAAAAAAAATAATAATAAACTAAAAAAATCTAATGACTTAAACTGTTCCTTATGCACTAGCACAATATCCAAAATAAAGATAAATTAAGAAATATTTCATAAAATAACAGATTTTATATATTGAAAGGTTATATGAAAAGTTCAAAATGTGTTCTGACTAAACACCACAATTTAAAAGAAACACATGTGCACACAGAAATGAGCCCAGAAGCATGAAATCTAAACCTTAAGCTTGAAATACCTCAAAAAGTGTCCTTAAAACAGACAACTCAGCTGTAATTTTGTACCTATGATGAAGCGATCATTAAAGTAACTTCTCCCCACTTTGGCTACCTGAAAATATCACAGGCAGTTACAGCATCAAGTAACCTCTACTGTGAGTTAAATGGTATTTTTAAAACCAGCATTGTTCATGATTCTGAACAGAAAAGCATTGGCTCTTGCACTGTTAAAAAATCACTTGCATAGCTCCACCGATTGGAAAACATGAAAAGGAAAATAAACTGGTATCTTCTGTACATAGAAACAGGTGCTCAATACAGATGGAGGCAATCAAAGGGAGGAAGCAATAAATCCATCGAACAGCCAGGCTAACCTCCTACGTCTGCAGCATGTGAAGCTCTCCTCCAGCCAATGCCGACCTAAGCATGCCTAAGGGGAACAATGATTAGCGAGTAATCCCACGGGCAAGCTAAGATTGCTGAATACACATTTTATAAACAGAGTCCATTGGGAAGCTAGAGGGACATCAAGTGAAGTCAATTTTCTCTGAGCCTTAATACTTTCAAGCTGACTTGATGCACTTAGTGACCACAAACACAGGGACTTCCAGAGGAGTAGCCCAACGTGCCCTACCATTAAGTTAAAAGCACATATATCAATAATCAACTTTTCCTGTCTACTGCATTCAGTGCAAAGATTATGGTATAAAAAGACAGTACTTGCCACAATAGGTATAAATGAGCTTGGAGTCTATAAATCGAACTTTGAGGTTGTGTAAAACAGCAGGTTCATGGAGATAACTGAGCGCTGTGAGGTCATTTTCCCCAACAAGAATGTCAGGGTTTCGCAAGGGCGGGAGTTCCTTGGTCTTCGGATCAAGGCAATATTCTAGGTCCTAAAAATCAAATGGAAACACATGTTGAAAGAACTGGTGTTTGGGTTTCCATATTCAATATCTCCAACTATTTTTTTCCCAGCAAAACATTCAGAAGTTATAAAAGCACAAAACGAGATTTAAATTATCTGACGATTTGAGTTAGCAGGCCGTTATCGAAAAATGTCATTAAAATTTTTCCAAAAGGGTTTTCTGTATTCAACAGGCAATAATAAAAGGTATATCATCTTCTCAAACTATTACTTAAAGAAATCCCTTTTATTAAATAAGCTGAAATATTATATCATAAATCTAATTAGTTTTTCATATTATTTTACTCTTGAGTGGGACAGATGAAATAAATTTCCATCAGTCTATAGCCAGCTTCATGCGCACCAATATGACACAAGAATGTTGACAGAGCACTATGAAAAATGTAACATGAAAAAAAATGCAACCTACGATTTATGCAGATATAAATCAATCTCTAACACAGAGCTTTAATTGCATCTGTCTCTAAAGGCAACAACACTTTATTTACCTGACATTTTCTTGTCCTGCTGTAATGTGTCTTAACTAGCAAACACCCTCATTGTACTACATGCAGTGTGAAATGTGCAACATCAAAGCATGGCCTGGAATATGGGGGGGTGCAAAATTACTTTTGTCAGATTTAATAGGTTTGCTCAGTTTGCCCTGTGAGATGTGAGCAAGTCAAAGAATGAAAATTCATTCAAGTAAAATATTTTATTTATAAGCTATTCTATACATATAATCTGCTTATTTTACTTAATTGCTATGTAGACCTCTACCTGAAAGTAGGATCTAAGTTGCTCACTGGTAAGAAAAAAATTGAAAATAAATGTGTGACCTACTGCAGTAGATCTTTATTTTCTGTGAGAAGACCTGAGGGATCACTTTCATTATATATTAATATTAAATAACCATTTAAACAGCATAAGAAAAAATAAACAGGCATTAACTGCAAGGATGTGATCATTTCGTAGAGATGGTATCATTTCTGTACACAGCATACGGCATTATATAGGCAATGCTCTTAATCCTCACTCCATTCTACCGTTATTAACCTTCTTGTGACTATGCTGAACGTAAAAGTCACGTTTTTTTCTCTGCAACACTGTTCTCCTTGCAGTCCACTGGAATATCAAACCAGAGTTACAGCTTTAACGGCATAAGTAGAAAAAAATGATGTAACTGAATGTAACAGGCAGCTGGATAAAACCAACGTTCTAATCTTACTTATTTTTAAAAATCAGGCAAAATGGAATTATGTAATTGTAACTTACAGGAACTACGAAAAAATAAGTTGTCACACAAAAAGTACTCCTCAAAGTCTGTGGACAAGAATAACTGCACGTATATAAATACGGATATAGTTTAACAATATAGCTTCCTGTGTTAGATACATCAGTCTCTTGTCAAGAGCAAGAACAATCAGCTTATGATTTAACATACAGACATACCTTGCCCTCTTCAAGTCGAAGCTGAAGCACTTTATCTCCAGGTTTATAATCTTTGAGAAGTTCTGCTGACTTCCAGACTTCCTCTGGATCAGGGATCCAAACCCTGGCATACTGCAGTATAATAAAAAAAAAAAAAAAAAAAAAAAAAAAAAAAAAAACAGCAAAAGATTAGTGACTTCTTTCTGCAACACAGTTAAATCATCATCAACATATATTAAATACCAGAACCTTTTTTCCTTTTCTTTTTTAAATGCATATGTTTAGCAGCCAAACCTATAAGCAAGAGATGAGTTAATTAGCACATCTGAGGTGAATTCGTTCTCTATTGACACAGGGCTACATAAGCTTAATTTAATTGCCTATGCAGAAAGGAAAAGGCATTTCCCAGGCACAAGAATGTTCCAAGATGCACATTCAATGCTGAAAATCTACAAACCAAACCATCTGTGTTTTCAGAGAGGTCAAAAACCTGGCTACTAAAAAAAAAATCACTCAAGAGTAACTCTTCTGAGTCAATTCTAAATGCATTTGCAATATAACATCACGCAGCAACATTTATTATTATAACACTTTGCCACATGGGAGTTAATTCATGTAAAGATACTTCATTATGGAGTATTAAAAACTCTTTCCCTTGTACTTGCAAACAGGGCAAGTTTAAAATGGCTTGTCTCCAGAATGCCAGAAGAAATAAAAAAAGGATTTGTTTGAAAAGGCCTCCAAAACAATAGAGAAGAAAAGCCTAATTCCAGTTATGACCATTTTCACCCAAAGGTATGGACTGGATCTCTGTCAGGCTCTCAAAGTGTAAGACGTGTGCCAACCTTGTGCAATTGCCTGCCTGCCGCTGGCACGTCATGGGAATGTCAGCAGAAGAAGGGTGGGGGGTTCGGAGTGGTGGGAACTGAACTGAATGACCCCTCGAGGCTGTCAGGTACAGAGGTACCGCCACCGAGCCGCTGCCCACTCCGCTCTAACTGCACACACACACTAAGAACATTTCTCTTCCTTGAACCCGCAGGAACGCCAGCGAGGGCAAACCCCCCAGTTCTGACACCAACTGTTGCAGTACTTCCCAGTTCACTTCTGATAAAGTATGAAGAACCTGGTTCGAACGGTTCTGAGCAATAGATACTTGTCAGCAGCGTGAGAAGGCTATTATTGACCATTTTAAAACAAAAGCAGGCCCATGGCAAGCATGAGCTAAGGCGATGGAAACCAGCTACACATCTCCACACAATTCAGCTGCTTTGTGGCACATGCAGTTAAATTTCATTCATAAATGTAACCCTGAACAAACATGCACCTTGTTTTCAAAAACTGAGATTGTTCATATTTTTAAATGAGTGAAGCCAGTTGTAATGGTTACCTCATGTTCAAGAACCAGTTAAAAGTGTATGGAAAGTAAAAAAAATTGTATTGGGGGTTGGACCTGATGATCTTTCGAGGTCCCTTCCAACCCCTACAGTTCTGTTCTGTGATCCTGTGTGAAACTGTATCACTACTTCTACAGCTGCACATAAATGCAAATAGGTACATAGGAAAAGAGTTCTTGCGTAACACTAGTAAAAGGCTACGGCATTTTTAATACATGAAAGCTTCTCAGCTGATGTTCCTGTAATGCTTGGAGAGCACCGAGATCTCCCCACACCCATTACCTTTGCAAACAACAATGCTGCTTGGCTTCATAGGAGCAGTCCGGTTGCAAAACACTCTGGAGCATGAATCTAAAGAAAAAGGGCAGAGAACCAGAGGCAGGGCAACAGCAGCTGATGCTTCCCTTCTCCAGCTGGGAAGCCAGCGCTGCAGGAGGAACGTGCCCCTCCTGAGAGCCCCAGCTGGGCTGCAGCTCCTGCTGCATGGACGTGAGACCCCGATGCCAGGCCCAGGCCCAGGGGCTTTTCCGGGGGTATGCGCAGACACAGGACTGGCAGGGAGGCCGGAGCTGCGCTCCTCAGGTCCTGCTCAGCCTCGGCTGTCAGCTCAATTGGTGAGGTACGTGCTGAAACAGCAGCTGGGACTTCTCTGTCCACTTTAACCTCCAGGTAGAGAAAACAGAAGCCCTCTGCCAGATGAGTAAAACCAAGTAGCTTTCTGACAAAAGCTTGCAGTTCTTTTTCCTCCTGTGTCCAGATAAGTCAGTCACCTCGATTTATGAGGGGTCCTGAAGGAGAGCAGGCACAGAGATCTTGCCCAGATGGTGCCAGTGCAAAATAAAAAGAATTCCTATTGCGTGGCTAGGTAACATGCAAACAGCAAATCTGAGCATCCCTGGGGGCTGGAGAGGACCTGCAACCAACCTCACCATTGCTGGCCGTGAGGGCAGCCGGCGAGGGGCCAGGGCACAGTGAAGGGCGCCGGCAGGCCTTCGGCTGGGCCCTGCACTCGCTCTGCAGAGACGGCTCCTGGAAGCAATGAGTTTGAGAACCTTTCAAAAGAAAACCATACCCACAATAAATGAAAATAAAAAGTTATCAGAAGCTAAAGGTACCAGGAAAGTATGGCGCTTTGGTAACCCAACTCTCTCTACTGAGTGAAAGGAGGAAAACAATGAAATAAAGAATTGAAACTTTACTTTCATTGTTTCCACTACAAAACGTCTTCTCTCCTTTCTACTTGTTTTTTTTAAACACAGGATTCCCTAGTACAAAAATTCCCTAAACACACATACATCCCAACTTATCCAAACGCACCTATTGGCAGAACTCCCCTTTTTTGAGATTGAGAATCAAAAGCCTGCCAGAAGCTGGGCAAGTTTCTCGCTGTAACACAGGAGATGCTATTGTAGCAGAGACAGCTGAAGACAAAAGGGGTACGTATCACACCTTGCCTAGTTTTTATGACTTTTGTTTTTCCTCAGCTAAGGCAGCAGTTCCCCATCTTGAGTATCTGTGACGAGATGCTGTGATGCTGCTTCCCTCTCCTCACAGGAATTAACAGAAAGCAAAGGAAAGGCAATACAAAAGAGGAGAGCTTTTACATGCTGTCTAGGCAGAAGGCCGGCAGGCAGTTTCCTCTGGGCTGTACCGAGTTTACTGATGTTAAAAAGCCAGCAGCCTTGTAAGACACAAATCTTGTTAACTTCAGGCAGCAAATGTCACACGGCAGTTTCTAATTATGTGATCTATGCCAGGATGAAACAGGCACCTTTAATTTATTCAGCTGAAACTGTGTATTTTCTACTGTCTACAGAAGGGAAAAAAGAGAAAGGAGAAAACAGATCTCCATAGAAACTGGGTTACTAGAGACAGCTGAATCTTCCACATGACACAACCTCACAGATATTAAAGTCATCCTGAGAGCGCTAAGCTGGAGCTTTTCATCTGTAGCATCACTGCCTGGCCTTAAAGCCCTGCCAAAGAAAGCACCTGGTAAAAAGAACAGGTGGGAGGAAAGAGAAAGATGTTCCTAATTATAAGCACTGAATCATTTCACAACACTCTCACCTCATTAATTTAGCAGAATGATTTGCAAAATCAGATTTTCATTCCATCTTTTATATAACCAGTTGATGTTAAAAACCCGTTGCTTTAGAGCCTTTGATGGGATCCAACTCTAAGCAGAAAACAAAGAACTATCACTGGTAGAAACAGCAACAAGGGGCTCTCTTGAGAAATGCCTTACTCTTTGATGTCTAATATTCACCCTTTTTTTTACTAATACGTAAGATCAAATTTATGACTGTGAAAATAAGACTAAAATATGATAAACTTCTAGAGATGTTGAATTACAAATCAGTCTTTTTAAAAGGAGATGCAATTCTAGCCTAAAATTGCACTGAAATTTACAATAGAAATTACAGCAAGAATCAAGTGAACTTTACTGAAATTGTGCCTGACGATGGCCACCAAATATACTACCCTCCGTAACATGTCAATACAGATTTCAAACCAGAAGAACAGACCTGCTGATAGGGATGATAATGGTATGACTGACTCAAGGAAAGACAGTGAATGAAACTTCAGGTAAACACTGCTACCATTCAGTCGGCAGCGGCCATGGACCAACAGCCGGGCGTTCACGCAGCTCTGCTTTCTCTGAACAAGCTTAGGAAGGGCTCAGAGAGAACACAAGGCACACAGACAAGACAGCCTTGAATTCAGAACGAAAATAACCAAAAGCATATGAACAAGGTTATTTCAAAATTCAGTTTCTTGCCTAGACTCTGTTCCAGCCTCAGCAGAGTGCCGTGAGACACCACCACTCCTTCACCTCCAAAGCCAGGCCAAGTACAGAACTGCCGGGCTGCGCTCTGGGAAGGGCAACGCGGGCTGCGGAAAGGCAATGCTCAGTGACAGCCATGGAACTGCTCGGAAGAGTTCACAGCAGAAAGAAAAGATGGGACAACGGTTTCATTTCTCACTGGCGGCTCAGAGAGCTTGCTGTTTTACCACAATTTCATATAATAAGAAAATAATAGAAAATTTCAGTGTTCTCTCATACCTCATGATTTCATCTTAGATCACATGAAGAAATCAGCAGACTATAACAATTATCTATCAAATGAGACCATATGACTCACAAAGCTTCTCTTCTGAAATATTAACCTCTTGAAGTACTAATTGACAGTGCTGACAGATCGGAGTTAGACATGCGAGCGGCTCAGCATTCGCTTCAGCAATCAAACAGTTCTCCACTTCCACTGCACAACCACAGCTATAGCAGGAGATACAGCTCTTCATCCTGCTTAACAGCTCTTTTGATATGGTCTGAAAGAGTTCACAAATGATCCATATCCTAACAAAAACAAACTAACAAACAGAAAACATAAAAATTCAACTCAACAAAGCTGTCCCTAGGTTCTTGGCAAGACCTGCCCATACATGTGAGCTCATATGACTTGCGCTTTAACAAAGACAACCTAGTTATGCACTTACAGACAGCCTCAAAACCCACAGTCTTTCAGGTGCTGATCAAGAAAACCTTAGGACAGACACTGCCTCTCTCTCCTTCAAAAATGACCTTATTTTTGCGTAGCAGTAAGGAAGTTCGTTAATATCTGGATCAAAGACAGACCGTCAGTTTTGGCAGCGCTAGCTGAAGCAGCTGACAGAACAGCAACAGCTGGCCAAAGTCAAAATTTGACCAAAATCATTCAGTGTGAACCTGTTACTGACACTGAACATGGCCACCTGGAGAGAACAGTCTGCGTTGTTGTGATTGAAAAAGGAAAACTGCTTCTTAGTGCAGCATAACTACAAGCCAGAGTACAAACCTGTGAAAAATTGTGCAAAACGGTTCAACTTATCTATGGAAAATGCTCGCTTGTTAGAAAAGGATCTCCTCAACTGTGTGATTTCCTTGGATAGGATTGCTCTGAAAACATGATTTGATGCTACTGGAATAATTTGCTTTCCGCTTATATTGTCTCTTAGCCTCTGCTCACAACGCCACCACCACTGATGGTAACGCTGAGCCTAGAAAAACTTAAAACAGGAAAGCTTTATCTTTCGTGCTAATAACACAGGCAGATGCACGTCCAGGTGAGCTTAAGCACAAGCCTGAACTTGACCAGCCTGGATCCCATCTGGAGATCCTGATCGTAACACAGGAGGCGGCAGCAGGTCCCAGTTCCTCCAGTGCTGAAGCCAGTCCGATTTCTGTCAGTCCTCCCATGTGGAAACAGGCCCAAGGAAGCACTGCACTCCTCGGAACAAACTTTGCTGCTGGCTGCAGTTTGAAATGAAAGACAAGACTTTACTCTCCTTTTATAAAAATGGCAAGTAACCAGGAAGGATCAGAAAGTAGCCAAAGACACTGCTTCCGCGACAAGCAGGCTGCAAAACCTCTGAGAAACTCAGCTAAATTCTTGTTATGACCTGAGGGAAAGAGCATAATTAACTTTGCAAAAAAATCAAAACAGAAATTATTGATTTTTGTAACAGTAGTAGCATTATTTTGGAATGGAGTGTATTCTCTGGCTTGTTGCTCAGCAACAGCCATTTACATACCTCTTGTATAGTTTAAGACCTGATATTTATACAGAATTAATTTGAGACGGTATTAATATGATATATAGTGGGGTGAACATCTGTGACAATTTGTATTCATGCTTTATCAGACAAATAATTTCACATAAGTTGTTTTTCTAATAGGAAGATTAAAAGCCCAATGATATCGCATAAATCTCTGACTCATAGGAAGTTTCAATCCCCACGTTCCCCAAACTTTTCAGCTATTATGAAGAACTGCTGTTCCTTAGGCCTGCTGAACACTGCAGGTACCTTGAATAATATCCAATCAGTTTTCTTCTGCACCTAAAATGTACTTCGCATTTTGTGAAGGGTTGAAGAAAGAGAACTCGGCTGAACACTTCTGCCTGCAGCTTCTGCAGTTCCTCCCCAGGGCTTGCCAGGAAAACAAGCAGTCCTGCTGCTCCTTCGCTGCCTTAATGCTGCAAAACCAGCACCTCTCTCTCCAACCTCACTACCCTCATATTGTGCTTAGTTATGATAATAACAAATAGAGTTCTTAGACTTTATTAATTATTTAGTTTATTGGACTTTGCTACTATATCCTTACAAGACTCAAGAATTAAATAGATCAGATGGTCAAGTCTCATTTGTACCTTATCGTGCAGCTTGTTTACAACACTTAGTATAAAAGAGCCCTTCATATAACCACAGACTACTAAACTGGTACATTCAGTTGTCCAGAAGAATCATTCAGACCAGCACCTTCTTCTACAAACAGCAACATAAAACATTTTAAGACCAATTTCAAGATGCAGAATTGTGAGAAAATGCATCTGAACTGCAGTAGCCTGAAGCCTCCTTCCACAGAACAATTGTGCTGAATCTTTAAATACTCTTAGACAGAGCTTCCACTGAACTTCGTGGATCAGCAACATCTTCAGCAGCTACACAAGCAGAACCTCGAAGGGCACAGAAAGGCAACGCACAGAGCCATGGGGAACACAGGACCCGGGGGACCAGGAGGGCGGAGGGCAGGCCCGAGGGCCCGCAGACCCCTCACCCAGCGCGACCCTTGATGTGGGTGTGGGCAGCGATACACACACTTACCCTGAGATAAACAAGTAGGAAACGAGTCACAAACAACAAATAACGCCACCAAATGCTTCAGTCATTTAACCAGGGCTCAGAGTTAACTCAGTGCTGTTACAGGACAAGCGTAGAGACAGACCCCAAGGGGCACCCAAATTCTGAAGTGCTGAGGGGAGCTCCTGTACTGCTACCTAAAAGGTCACACAGTTTCACGCTGGAACACAGCTGACACAGACAAGGCCTGGGTACTGCCTTCTCCACTGAGAAGCAGAAGCCTCCCACAGAAAGTCAGGGGTTCTCCCCACGAAGAACTGCAGATGAAGACTAAGCTCACGAGAGCTGAGCAACATAGCCACGAAACCAATAAATACAAGAGGTCTCCAGAGCAAGAAGTCTTTATTTATTTTTAAATACCGCTGTCACTGCAGAGATAAATTCAAGAAAAAATAACCTAACGGAGCACGTGAACCGAGCCCGGCAGCGTGGTGCACCTCTCTGCAGAGCTCGCCATCCAGGCAGGCTCTCCTCAGGCTGCTCCAGGTGAAACCTGCCTGAAGCGCGTCCCCGGGGCCGCACGTACAGGTGCAGTGCTTCTGCCCACACCTCCCTCTGCTCCTGACGACCACGGCCAGCCAGCAGCCTCGGCCACGCAGCGACTGATGGCGTTCAGGCACAGCTGGGATCCGGCAGAGAGGAGACAACAACGGGCAGTGCAGCCCCACGCTGCTGCCAGCCCAGCCTGTGGCCGCTGCCTCTGAGGGATGAGTGCCCGGCAACCCGCAGCCAACGGCCAGCTCAGCAATGAGTGCTAACAAAAAGCCACGTATCAGCCTAGGCTGAGGTGGCACTGCTGCCGTGGCACTGCTGCTAACCCCCTGTGGTGAGACCAGAGGTGCTGCACACAGCAGCACGCCCAGCGCGGGCACGGCCAGCAGTACCGCGGAGCAGGGCGGTATCCGAAGGACGCCTGAGGTCCTACAAAGAACTGCTGTGGGACGAATTACGGCTAGTTGTCTTCAGCCATCGGGAAAACATCCACTGACTTACACTGATGGGAAACTTCACTTTACTTTTAAGTGATACAAAAATAAAAAAGCTAAATCCCAAACACAGCGCATGTACACATGCTGCTACAGGAAAATCTGGCCAGCAAACAAATATAAAAGTTTTTTGTTTGTTTGTTTCCATTTATTTAAATACTAAAATTATTAGTAACCTTTACTGAAATTCAGAGAAAGTTATCCCCATGGAAATCCACACACCGGGAGTGACATCAAAGCCAGAAAACCTAGCGTTTTACTTTGCACCATCAAGCCTATCAAAGAACAGTTACAGTTCTGGGTTAGACTTGATATGACCCTGAAAAACAGGATTTGAAGTGTTAACACCCACAGAATGAACTTCACGTGAATTTTCTTTAAAAACATGACTTTCTACATTTCATGTTGACTGTACTTGACTTTCTCTTTAAAATGCCTTAGAAAGAGACCGACTTGGTTTGTAATCAGTCATTATCATACCACACGATATTTTATCTATCAAACTGTTGCCCATTCAAACAACGCTCTAAGGCGCTGCTTTGCCAGCTCCTGCTCCATTTCGCAGCTCCCCTTCCACACCTGGTTCTCCGACCCTCCACGAGAGCCACCTGCGGCCAGCTGCTGCTAACATCTGGTGCTCTGTGAATTATTCCGCATGCGATGCCAGCAGTGCACACAGCTGGAAACCACCGCACATCTAAGGGCAGTCACATGCAGTGCTGCTTCGGAACATTACGACTCCGACCACGTTTCTGACCGGGCTTTACTAAGGCTGTATCAGCGGCTACATGAAGATAAAACCCGTCTGAGTGCCCGGGGAGGCTGGCACAGCCGCCAGCCTGATGGGCGTGCTGGAAGCCCGGCGCAGGCACGGCATTCCTCACACTGCCCATAACACCCGCAGCCGCCCCACTCCTGCCTTCCTAGCTGCTCTGCGGCTCCTGCCTTGAACTCAGCACACTTCTCAAGAAACGTGTGCTGTCACATAAGCCAGGCCTAAAAGCAAATTAAGTCAATGATTAAGAAAATGTTGCATTTGAAACGGTTTTGATTCCTAGATCTGGCTCAGAAAAGTCGGCACCTACAGCTAGATCGAAACCGTGAGTGCTTCAGTCATTGCTTGAGACACAAAAACTTTTAAAATAAGCACAACAAAATCAGCAAAAACGTTGAGCAGAAGTGTGACGCCCATCCCAGACTAAGCAACAGAAAACTATGCTGCATTCTGACACATGTAAAACTTAGCTTTGGTTCTAATCCACATGAAGAGCTATACGGTACATTGCATTCCAACCCATACCTCAAAATGAAGGCCAGACGGAATTATATGCTAGTAATTTCAGAAAGAAGTTAATTACACATCTGCCCTAAAATACTCCTCATTCATCCAACCTGAAAAACATGTTAGTTACAACAGTTGTAGCATAGTGGCCACAAGAAACTAAGGGCAAATAAAGAACTACAGCCATCCCCTGAATATTAATGTAATATTTTATATTCATTTTATATGAATATAAAAGTTGTTGCATTGAAGAACTAATACTAGGAAAAGGATGCATTTCATGTGCTTTCACTGAACGTTGAGGGTATATTACTAAAACAATCCAACTTAAAAAAAAAAAAAGGCCAATACTTAATACACAGAAAAATCATTTACCACATCATGACTAAATCTGTGGGTGCCTGAATGAGGCTTTTGTTGTAATACCAAGAGAATGCAAGTCATAATACAGCCTTCATGGCATAATTAACTACTGCTGACATAAATACTACTTCCAGACCATGGAAGACCCTAATGTTTCTTACATATTTTTATACGTTGATGTCATGTGATATAACATTGATTTCCTTTTCTCAACTTAAACGGATTGAGTATCTTACAGAAGCATTTTTAAATTATTTTCCCAGGAGCTTCTGGAAACGCCACCTAGAGCGGGCAGGGTGACGAGCCACTTCTTGCACCACACAGAGCAACCCAGCTTTGCTTCGGGAAGGAGCGGCTCCCGGCGCCGGCTGCAGCTGGCTGTTCATCTTGGGTTCATACGCGCTGAAAGAGGAAGCGTTGTCTTTTGTCTCCGTGGCAGTGCTTCAGCAGAGAGCCATCTGCATCTGTGTGATGAGATTATTTGGCGTATCTAGCACTCCCTTAGACAGGAAGGAAAAATAAAGGCTTGCATTGATCAGGCAGATGCACTGAGCCGTGCTGTGCTACGGCGCTAGAGCTTGACAGAAAAAGTTATTGAGAAAAAGAGCAGCGGGGCCCCAGCTGATCACCTAGCTGGCAGAGGTGACGGAAGGATGGATTTTCTGTATGAATTTTCTGGTATCCGTAAGAGAAGGGACAATTGCTGACTTAACTGTGAAAACTTTAAGTTAATCAGTTAAAAATGGAAGGAAAGGTGTTTGGTATAGGCTTCCACAGCGGGTAAGGCTGTACTCTTCTGAGCATCTTTCTGGAAAGCTGGGATCAAGCCCAAACAGCCCTCCTTCTGTTTATGCTTGAGACGAGTCACATTACAAGTAAAATACCTGCTGGGCATTATAAAAATCCAGAACGGCAAACCACCACACTGTTAGGCTGTAACTGGTAATTTTTCGTTAAAACTCTACAGAAGCACCAGGCTGAGAGGCAATTGCATTAAAACAGAGCTTTTAGCGCCGTTGCCCAATTTATTCAGGGAAAGCCAGTTAAGTCCAAAGCTTAACTGGCAGTAAGGCCAAGTCTACACCCTGCTGCGACGCCGCAGCAGCAGCCTGACACCAGCGAGGCACTTCACGAAGCAGTACTCCGCGTCCCCGTTTTCTCATGGGGAGCTGCCAGCATGTCCATGTGCAAGGAAGCCACAAACGGTGCGAGCAACCCCTCAAACCTCAACGAAAGCCCGCGGGCAGAGACGCAGCCACCAGGCGCCCTCCGCGAGAGCCGGGGGAAGCTGCGGGAGCGGGGCTGGTGGCTGCAGCACCACCCCGAGCAGCGCCCGGGAGCGAACCACGGTGCCCGCCCCAGCCACCCCAACCAGAAGGGCTCCAGCGAGCTGCGGCAGCCCCGCGGCGCGGCTCTAACCTCCGCCCGCACGAGGGACCGGGAACGCCTCCGTGTCAGCAAGGGCACTGAGACCGAATCCCTTCACCTTCACTGGAGTTTCTGCACCGTATTTAGTCCTACAGGAACTATTCTGCTCCTCTTCTCTGCGAGTGCTGCGTATTTGACTGCTTGCAAAAAGTTTATGTTGCCTTTGTATTTCCAACACACGGTTACCGGAACGAAGAGAGCCACCGCGACATCACCCGCTCACAGCTGCGAATGCTTCTGCACACAGAAGTTCTTCCAACAGAGCCAATGTCCGAGACAATCAAACCATTGTCTGGAATATTTTAAAAAGTCTTCCATATATATAAGCCAATATTCTATTGAATTTAAACCTTTATTAATAAGCTATTATGTTAATAAGCTGTTATATGCTTGGCTCGATGGCCCTCAACTATGTGAAAACCAAGAGAACAACCAAACACGTCCTACTTACTTTAACATACATGTAGCCTAATCCATCTATTTCCATCCCAGATCTCTCGTGACACGGATTTTCAGCACTTTTCCAGGCAGCCGGTGCTTCCTTCCCAGGCAAAACAGGCTTAACTTCCAGGGAAAAGATTTCCATCTTTCCTTTACCGGTGTACGCTAACTCATGAGGCAACTTGGGAATCTCTCGCTGGTTCCCTCAGCAAAACAACTGAGGTCATCTGCTTTAAAGATATGTATGAACAACCCACAGAGCCTGCGGGGAGCAACGTGTGACAGGCCGGGTTGGGGCCATGAATCCCCCCATTGTTGGACCGACTCATAATATTTTAGTTTCTTTCTCCAGCTCTACAAAGAGCAAGAGTGTCCTCCTATAAATCACTCAGTAACAGCAAAATTCTGTTGGCTTGGGATAATCAAACCCAAGAATTCAAAGACTCTGCTAACAACTGCAGCAAGACTCCATCATTTTTCATACCCATTTACAAAAGAGACCGTACGGGCATGCGGCTCTCTCAAGTATCTGTTCTTCTATATCTGGGAGCAGGCTGGAAGCATGCAGTTTGCATCCATCCATGGGGCAACCTTGCGAAACTTCACACGACACGGCACAAGTCGTCCTTCTGCTGTTAGCGACTGCACAGGCAGCCCGGGAGCTCTTTGCATTTAGTTTTAAAAACGGGACTCCCATCAAACGAAAGCAAAAGCCGCCCGGAAGAGCCTGCTTTCAACCACCTCCATTGTCTCCTAAGAACTAAGTCAACGCACCAAGCCAATTATCCTGTTAATGACCATAGGCATCTGTCATTTGATGCGAATTAGCCTGCCAGCCTTACCTGCAGCTGGGTCAGAAGGCAAAAGCGAAGACGTGGAAGCAGCCTGAGAGGGGCGGCCGCTTCCACGGCGCTCAGCCCATCGCCACAGCCCTTCTGCCCGGCAGCCGGCGAGGCGGGCAAGCCTCCGCAGTAGGAACGGTGCCGTTTTCAACACGCTCAAGAAAGAAGGAGATGAAGCGATCGGGCTGGACTTTGCAGAAGTTAAAGGCACCTGCGAGTGATCCTCGCTGCTCGTCTGCCGGCTCAGTCGTGACACTGCTCCCTCCGACCCTTACCACATGGTGACTTCTCATCGATATATCCACTTGCTGGTGTCCCAGACTAACGGGACAAAGAAATTCAATCCAGGCCACTAAGGAAAACAGACGGTGCAAAGACAGAAGCTTTCTGCTTGTATAAGTAATCCACTTTCACTTTCTTCAGAGCTTGCATTAAAATTCGCAGATACTCCCATGGAAGTCGGGTCAGTGTGTGCAAGCCACAGGCATGCAGCAGGAGTGAAGTCCTTAAGCGTATCGGTGTGCCCAAAGCTTCCTGCCTTTACTTTCCGGCTGCTTAATGCACACTGCAGCCAGAAGGGACCTGCCCTGATGCCACCACACCAAGTACTTGCCTCTTTTTCCTTTTCTAACCGTTTGGCCAGTGCTGATCTCTCTTTTATAATTTATTTGCAAATAAAAAGAACCAAATGTATAGCAATAAAACTACTAAACACCGTGCTTAACTGCCAGCAGGTAGCAGAGAAGTTGCATCGTGCCGGGAAAGAAGCGGGTTATAACCCGGATGGCCAGGAACAGTGAGACACCCGCATCACCACGACGACCAGCCCGGTAACTCCGAAGGCTTTTACGTTTGTGCAGCGCTGGGTAGCTTAAACACCAAGAACTTGACAAGGAAGCATCCCGAGGATATTGTTTCGTTTGTTTTCCTGCACAAATTATTCCGCGCAGGTGTACGACAGCAAAAATATTTCTCTGCCGTAAGAGGAAATAGAAGGTCAGAGCCCCAGCGCTGCAAGTTGACACGCTTGATTTCAAAGCATAAAATTAAGCAACGGGATTACTCACACTGGATGAAGATAAATCGTTGCAGGGTCACAGTTAAGCATAGCCAAGCACTTCTGGGAACACGGGGAAATGACGCAGTCCTAAGCAAGGCTAGCGCAGAGCTGGGCAGGGGCACGGAAGCGCTGGTCTGTGCCCACAGGCACTGAAAGCCTCGCTGCTGGCGTCGGCCAGCGAGGCCGGAGCAACCCCATCGTGCGCGCAGCTCTCCGTTCTGGATGCAGCTCGGAAGTACAGCAAAACATGGTTGAGTTCAGCGCAGCTCCAGTCCTGTCTCCCGCATCCTTCAGGTGCATTCCTACTCGTTTAACAGTTTTTATACAAATTTAAACTAATCAAGCTCTTAGAAGCATCATCCCCCACGACAAAAACACTTGGACTGGAATGTAAAGGTTGGCCTAGCTGATGCGGAGGTCCTTCCCAGCTACGACTCTATGAAAAACACGCACCGGTCGTGGTGTGTCGTGAGTCAGACGGCGGCCTACGAGTCAAGCAAAAGGGCAGTCTGATGGAAGAGGAGAAAGCGAAAGTCGAAGACGTGAAGAACGTTTCCAAGAAACACAGGTTTCCTCTGCCCCCAAACTCCGTGCTGCGACGACAGCTAGCTATTACCATGGGGAAGTCTGAATCCCTTCCTTGCTACTTCCGCAGCCGGGAAGACGGGCAGGAGACGAGCGCACTGCTCCGACTCGTTCGAGTAGCTCCTCACTGCCCTAAGCAGCCGGCAGCAGCGCGGCCTCCTGGCCCCGGTGCCAGCTGTCCCAGCGCTTTGTCAGAGCCCAGCAGGCTGCACGCAGCCGTGAGCACGGCTGTGCTGCAGCGAGCACCAGATAGCCCGCGGGTAACCTCTGCGCCTCCAAGCTCACAAATCACAAAGGCAAACAGGGAGCGTGCTCCCGTGCACGCGCAGGTGTCGAGGCTGGGGAATATAAGCCATCCTCCAATCAGTTCCCTTAGGATTCGTTTTGTGCCTGTTTGGGGTGTTCAGGTAGCGAAATCTGAACGGGAAGGAAGCCCTCGGCACGCAGCACGTGGAAGCATCAGGCTACCCAAGGCCCCAGCAGGAGATCCCTCGAGCCGGGAGCTCGGTGCCTCGCCCGCAGGTAAGGGCGGTGGCTGCTCCTCACACAGCAGGAGCTCCACAGCACTTCATCCGACCATTTATTTATCTAAAAAATAATAGTAATCCATTACCTCAGCCATCTGGCACACGCTATAGCACCAGTGCAGTAGAAACAGACAGAAAACAAGCAGTGGCAGCTCAGTGCAGACACTACCACTGTGCGAGGAACGCTGACGGATGTGCAGGGGCCCCCATGTAACCCACTAGTATCATTAGGAAGTAGACGTTTAACACCATGCTTGGAGAATCGAGTAAATGACCAATTATTCCAAACGGGAGCTTCGTCCTTCTTACATGCAACGAAGAAAATGCACAGAGCTTTCGAGACTAGGTCCGTAGCAAAAGACACATACACGGTTTTGGGTTTCAGGTTGTATCTCCTCTCCCCAAAACTATCTCGCAGCCGTGCTCCCCGTCCGGCGCTGCGTTAGGCCCACGCGATGCCCCCTCCCCAGAACCACCCGCGGACCGAGAGCAGCTTTCACCGGCAGCTCGAAGGCGCCTGGCCCCGGCCCCATGCCGAGGGTGACAGCAGGCGGCGGGACAGGGCACGCAGGACGCGCCGCTCGGCGCTGGCACCGGCTCCGGCTCCGACCCTCCCCGTGCTGCCTCCACGGCTCGCGCTTCTTTTAGCGAGAACGAGAAATTGCTGACGTGTCGCAGAAGTGTTGGTGAAAAACTAAGGGTTTTTTCGGTTTCCCTGTGGCTGGTGTCCAAAGCATCAAGCTCGGGCTCAAGCAGGCATCGTTAGGCAGCTGGGTAATTACATAATCCAGCACCTTCCGCTTACGGGCAGGGCCAAGGGAGCTGCTGCACAGCTGTGACACTCGGTTCCACCACTTCCACTCCAGCAGCGGGGCAGGTCCCCGGAGCAGAAAGGCGCCTGAAATTCCCCCAGTGCTGCCGCTGCGTTGGTTCCCGAAGACCAGAGGCAGAGGCACGGTAGCAATTAAGGCAGCTTTTTTTTTCTCCTGAAGAAAAACCCACCAGCAAGAAGAGAAAGTTTGAAATGCTGCCGTTTGCTCCCTGTGCTCCGCTTGGTTTCGCAGACAGCGCCGGCAAAGCCACAGCGGGCTTCTCGCGACACCGGGGACTGCACAAGAGGCTTCTCGTCCTGAGCAGTTCCTCCGACGCTTCCCGAAGTCAGCGTAACGCTACGGACCCCCAGCCTGAAGCACCTCAAGAACTGAAGGCTGGCCGCTGAGGTCGGCTTGCCCAGGCCGCCGGCCCGCAGCGAGAACTGCTTGGGGCTTCCATTCGTGCTCAGGACATTTCTGCCCCCTCCACCACAACCGACCGGTCAGCTGCGCGGTGCTGGGAAGGGAAGGAAGTACTGGTAACAGCGAGGATGAAATGAATAAATGCGTTGAAAAATAAATAAATATGCTGAACCCAGCCACACAAAACTGACGCCGACGGGCCCCCCAATAGGGCAAAGCAACACGCTGTAGGAGAACGCAGCATAAAGCAGGAACAGCCCAAACCAGGGGGGAAAGGGAAGAAAATGGAGAACAAAAATGACTTCACGATGCCGAGCCTCCAATCTGAAAAGCGGAGGCACGAACAGTGTCTGATCTGTTTCAACTTCAGCGTGCAGGTAATGAGCGTGTGCCGGGGGTGGTCTGCCGCTGAAGTCTGTCGCTGCAGGTGCTGCGGCCAGGGCGGGAGTCCGATGAGGCCCAGGGCCAGGCAAAGCGTTCTCACTTGCTCTTCATTTCCCAGGAAAGCAGACAAAAGCCGTCCAGGTGGTGCCCACAGATCTTCATGGGTCAGCCCAAGTGGATTTGTATCTGCTGCTGGTCAACAGCTATGAAACGCTGATCACTTACGGCCGAGCACCGTTCAGCGGGGCTACGATCACGCGTGGAGCACACCCCAATTCTGCTCAGTTTGTATCCGAAGTCAAGGAACCACAACTTTCCAAAATTGCCTTGCAGCAGGAATACTGACCTGCTGTTGACAGCGTATCAACAGGACAAGTGAAACGTAGCTCAGGAGCACAAAGCACACCTAATAACAACGCCCGGGACACAGCCCGCGGAGCAGTTTTAAACTGCTGTGCCCCAGAACTGAAGCCTTCAAGCAGAGTCCGTATTTGCTGCATCGCTGGGAGCAGGAACACGAAGCGGAGCATGGTTCAGTCCCATTATTCACAATTAGCTTGTGCCAATCCTTTAACTTCAATTCCAATTTCCAGATTAACTACAGGGATGCACAACAATGGGGCTGCCTATACGGCCACCGAGTTTAAATACACACCTGCGTGAATCAAAGGAACAGGATTTTCATAGGAGTGGCGTGACTGCTTTGAAAACACACAGCGTTTTCCAAAAAACAGCATTTAGCATGAGAAAGTAGGGCTTCCTTTACACGATTTCAAGAAGGCACGTGTGGCTGGGACGGCGGGTGCCACGTTTACACTGGCCTGCAAAGCCACCAAGCCTGGAGGCTTTAGAGCGGCTGTTAGCAGACCTGGCCAGGCTGCAGCACAGCGCAGAGAGCCCCACGGCCGCCAGCAGCGTGAGGAAGGCGGCCGGCACACCTCTACCGACGGGGAGCTCGGAGGAACACAGCCACCAGCACAGCCCCGGCAAGCTGCCGGGTGGGCTCCCCGCGGGTAGCTGAGCTCCCAGCTCCCGTGCTTCAAGGCACACAGAGGCACACGCAGTAGCGACGCTCTGCAAATTCCTACCCTGCTGCACATGCCAGCACAACGCACGTGCCAGTAACGCCACGTGGTAGGTTCGATGTTACAAGGGAAGCGCTGGTACTTTAAGGAGCTGTCCTGAATGACAACCCTGGCTGCGCCTGCTAGCACAAAAAAGATGTGAAAGTCACGCTTTCTGTGCCTACGTATGGCTCAAAAGAGGACAAGAATAGCCTCTTGTGTGAGAGGAAGGCACAGAAGCAATCTTGCTGAGCTTGGTCATCCAGCAAGTCTCCTCCTGGAGGATGACACCTGCAGTGTTACTTGGTGTTTGCTCATTTAACCGCTGCACGCCATGACCATAAATCCATTACTTACGTTACTCCATCAAGGATGAGGTCTGCTGCCACTACATGTGGAGGTACCGAACTTGATTACGCAGCACAAAGGCTTTTCCTGGGGAAAAAGCAGGCAGAGAGTAGAGGAATGCAGAGCCTCTGCTGAACCCTCGGCAGCTTTCCTGGCTGAGTGCCTGATTCAGAGGTGTGCCTTCCCTGCCGCTGGAAGGGGCCCGAGCTTCTCCCCAGGCACTGAGACAACGGGACACCCATGGTTTTGGGGCAGGAAGGATTTAACTGTCTAGGAAGCGAATTCAAGGTCAGACGGTGTTTGAAATTAATATCAAGTATTTCTGAAGAACTCCTCACGAGAGATGTTAATTCCGTTGTAAGAACATCCAAAGAGAGGGAAACCAAGAGCAACTTCCCAGCGTAACTCCTGACATGGCTGAGCTTTGCTGAGAGCTTGGGGACAGCTCCGCGGCGCCGCCGCCCTTCAGACCAGAACACCTTCGCCCCCTTTCACAAAAGACAGCTGATCGAGACACGCGTCTGGGAGCGGATACGCGAGGTGCCTCATCTGCACTCTGGCCTGGGGTTCCGCAGGGCGCTCACCTCGCTTCCTCGCCCCGTGTGTCCCACACAAACCCCGTGCGGACACGCTGCGGCCTGCGGAAGGGACGTCCCGCGTGGTCGGCACGACGCCGGGGAGGACGCCAGCAACACGGTGAAGCGCTCGTGCTGGACAAACAGGCCTCCTTTATCGCTCTCCTCACACAACGGGGTGGGCTGGAGGTAGCTAAGGAGAATTTCAGGAGGCGGCTCGTGGATCTCGATGGCCGCACATGGAGCTCACGAGCTTTGTGAAAGAAGCGATTGAGGATTTTGACGATGTACGGCGGTGCCCAGGTCTGCTGCCCCTGCGATCCCTTCTGCCCCCCAAAACCTCCGGCCTGCCGCTCCTTTCCAGCCGCCCTGCGCCGAATCCAAGCGGCAGCAGCACATCGCTAAGGGACAACGCCAGCGCCTCGACACCCGCGGCCCCGCGGGGAGGAGCCGTGCGGGCCGCAGCCGGCGAGGTTCCCACACCCCAAACGCAAAAACCTGGGGCGCAGCCCCTGCCGAGGGCCCGCCGGGGTCCCCCATCGCGCCACGGCGGCCGCGGGGACGCTCGACCACCCGCCCACAGGGCGCTGACGGGGGCCGCCCGCGACCTGAGGCGAGGCGAACGCAGCCGCAGCGCCCCCGGCCCCGCCAACCCCGGGCGGCCCCCGCGCCGCCGCCCCCGGCCCCGCCGAGCGGGCAGCACCCG